>JACEFZ010011428.1:30000-62500 GCA_014155875.1 Cepaea nemoralis
ATATTAATAATAATAATTAATAATATACTATTATTAATAATAATAATAATAGGGAGACAGACAGAGCAGTCCTGTAGAGTTTCTCAGCTTGATCCGTCTTCGAAATGCCGCCCCTTAATATGATGCAAGTCTTCTCAATGCCACTCCTCTTTCGCTGCTTATGCCGCCCCCTTACGGTGCCGCTTGATGCGGCCGCCTGATAGGGCCGCCTCTCTGTATCATAGCACGACACGGCATGGCCCTGCAGACAGATCCCCAGACAGACAGACTGACAAATAAACAAATAGACAGATAAAGAGACAGACAGAGAGATAGATCGACAGGAAGGTGGACGACGGTATAGACACACACATACAGACATGGAACATGGTCTTTGACGACAGACATAGACAGACCAGACAGACAGACATACATACAGACAAATAGACAGACAGACAAGACAGACAGAGGTAAGGACGGGCGAATGGGCATGCGGTCACACAGAGATATTGACAGACGGAGAAAGACAAAGACAAGATTTCTTCTAGTTGATAAAATTGAAAGACACCGTTATGGCCGGACAAATTTTACAGTGAATAATAAAACCTTGGATCACCGTAATGTCCACGTGATGTGACTCAAATCTCCATGTTGGAATGGCGGACACAGCGGAGCAGCCATGCTGGAGTGGGCGCGGGCACAATGTCTCGGTGAATTAATGATAAGATTGAGGATCCTTCAGTTCTTTGACAAATCTCCAGGCGTTTAATCAGAGGGAAAGAAAGTGTGTGAGAGAGAGAGAGAGAGAGAGAGAGAGAGAGAGAGAGAGAGAGAGAGAGAGAGAGAGAGAGAGAGAGAGAGAGAGAGAGAGAGAGAGAGAGAGAGTTATAAAAGTGTCTGACGGTGAGGGAAAAGAATGATGGAGGATTGGCAGACGGGTGAGGCAGTCAGGGGGAGGGATACAGGCTTCTGATAGGCAGCTAAATTGTAGGATTAGATTAGTAGAGAAACATGTCTGCCTACCTGCCTGCCTGCCTGCCTTCCTGCCTGTATGTCTGTCTGTCTGTCTGTCTGCCTGCCTGCCTGCCTGCCTGCCTGCCTACCTACTTACCTTTCTGTCTGTCTGTCTGTCTGTCTGTCTGTCTGTCTGTCTGTCTGTCTGTCTGTCTGTCTGTCTGTCTGTCTGTCTGTCTGTCTGTCTGTCTGTCTGTCTGTCTGCCTACCTATCTACTTACCTGTCTGTCTGTCTGTCTGTCTGCCTATCTGCCTACCTATCTACTTACCTGTCTGTCTGTCTGTCTGTCTGTGGTTGTTTCTCTCCCCGTCTCTCTCGCTGAATCACCCTTGTTCCCCTGTTTCTCAAAGCCGTTTGTGCTATGACACAGAGAGGCGACCTTATCAGGCGGCACCTTAAGGGGGCGGCACCTTAAGGGGGCGGCATAAGCAGCAAAATAACAATACAATTTGAATCATTCAGCAATTAAAAATCTTTAAGGGGCTGGCATTTCCAAAGTAAAAAACATTTAAGGGGCGGCATTTCGAAGACTTGCATCATACTGAGAATATCTAACGCACGACCCTGTGCTTTCTTGTGTAGATTTCAATATCATCTGTATTCTGGCCAAGAAATTAAAAACAGAAAATTCCAGAAATGTCAAATCGTATAAACGACACGACATCACACACATATACTTATGTCGGTTACATCAGATTTCCATGTCATCCAAAACACTGCAGTTTCCTCTCTTGCGTCTTTCATTACACCCCAGTCATTTAATTAGTCACACATCTGTGATTTACAATGTCTGTCTACTCTCTTAATTAATCACATCTCTGTGGCTACCAGTTTCTGTCTATTCTCTTAATTCATTGTCTGGAGCCTCGGTGGCATAGATGTTTGTGCGCTTGCTTGTCAAGACAATGGTCTAGATTCAACCCCAGCTGACGCCGGAATGATTTCCCACCAATACGGGTCTTGGGCCGACCCAGCCTTACATAAATGAATTTTCTGAAAAGGAGCTGGCCACCTGACCTTGTATATGGTGAGCTAGAATATGTGACGGCCTCACACTTCTCCACCCAACAGCAGGAACTGGTATGGGATCGCCTTTATCTTTTCAATTTAATGTCCATGATTCGTAGGCATACAACAGTATGGAAAGTATTACACATCCTAAAACTTGTTCTAAGTACATTTCCAAAATAAAAGATTGAATAAGAGCGCTCGTTCTTAAACTTCCGGTTTGCTGATGCCAAGATATTGGGTTCAACCCCTACTTCGGTCAGCTGGAATAAAATGTTGACTTCTCGTTCTTGACTTGGGGACGTAAATTACAAATACTTTTGAAGTCTGAGTGGGTTCGACTGATGACGAGTGACACTGGTAATAGGGAACGCTAATCCAAAGCTGGCGAGCGTAAAACAAAAGAGATTGAAGAAGATGACATGCAACAGTAGAGCATAGGGTCCTGTGAACGATGCGGCGACGAGACCAGGCGATGACGGTAACTGCGAGGGAAGGTCGCAAGAACCCCTATAACCAACCATATGGCAGAGATGCAACAGGAACCAGTCCGCGGCACGTGCCACGGAGGACACACAAGAAGGAAATCGATGCGTGAGTACGACTCGCCATTTTGCCAGCTCATTGCTTCAAGCCCTCAGAGGAAGCCAACAGGTCTCCTCAACGTAATGAGCGAGACAGGGACAGGGGTTGACAAACCAGCCTTTCCTTCCGGTCGCTGGGGATTATGATCAGTTTTCAAAAAATCATGTTAATAGGACGGTGAATTCACAAACTTGCGACCAGATAGATGTGTGAATTCACAAACTTGTAAATGCGACAAGGTGGATGTGTGAATTCACAAACTTGTAAATGCGACCAGGTGGATGTGTTATTCCTTTCTAGTGATATTTATCAGTTATTATTCCAATGTGTAGTTCTAAAAGTGAACAAGAGCAGGTAGCTATTGTTTTTTTTCTGTCGTAATTTGTTTCTCTTCAATTTCCGGTGTAGCGTTACCTTGCTGTCTTGTTAAAGAAAGCCCGCTTTTACTTTCGGGTATCGTGTTATATTATGTTCTAAGTATGTCATCTCTTACCTTCGGGTGAATGGTTTATTTGCGGTCTTTTTTATGATGTCTGCCTGCCTGCCTGCCTGCCTGCCTGCCTGCCTGCCTGCCCGCCCGTCCGTCCGTCCGTCCGTCCGTCCGTCCATCCGTCCGTCCGTCCGTCCGTCCGTCCATCCGTCTGTCTGTCTGTCTGTCTGTCTGTCTGTCTGTCTGTCTGTCTGTCTGTCCACATAATTCACTTTACCATATTGTTTCTATGTGAATATAATGTACACAATAGATAATATATGTGAGAAAGATGAGTGGTTGGACGGGCCTAATGACGACTCGCATACCGCCTTAGAAACACAGCTGTGGACGATTTGGCAGCAGACCACCTTACGTAGGTTTTTTAATGAAATGGTATGGGAGCCGGTGGTTCAGAAAGCAATGGCAAACTACTGAAAGTAAACTTGCCAAGAAATCACGAGCAGCCAAAAGATGCAGTGGTTGACTGCTAAGTCCTGTAAAGGATTCGCGAGTAACTTAATATAAGACGGGCCTGCGAGCCCAATTTGTGACCCTTAAGTTCGTTCGTTCGTTTGTTTGTTAGTTCGTTCGTTCGTTCGTTCTGTGTCTATGTATATAATTGTTCTACAGACTATGACATATGTGTAGGTGTGTGCGGGCGCATTGCGTGCGTATAGATGTGAGATCATATTTATATCAAACAGAAGATTACAACAAGCCCGATGTGTTTGTTATGTGACATATGCGTGGTTGAGACGCACGTCCGGGGACAACTGCGTTATAGCATGACTGATATCATAGCATGATATCACAGTTCCATACTCAATTACGCAATCCTACAGTTCCATACTCGATTTCTCACTCCAATGGCTCAAAACTCGATTACTCACGCCAACAGTTCCATACTCGATCCCTGACTCTAACTATTCAATACACCATTTTCCTCTAAAATTATTCGATAATCTCCCCCATCCTCCCCCACTCCATCAACCCTGGTCGTGTCCACACTCTAGATACCCTGGTCGTGTCCTCACTCTAGCAACCATGGTCGTGTGCCCACTCTAGCAACCCTGGTCGTGTGCCCACTCTAACAACCCTGGTCGTGTGCCCACTCTAGATACCCTGGTCGTGTGCCCATTCTAACAACCCTGGTCGTGTGCCAACTCTAGATACCCTGGTCGTGTGCCCACTCTAGTTACCTTGGTCGTGTGCCCACTCTAATAACCATAATCGTGTGCCTACTATAGATACCCTGGTCGTGTCCCCACTCTAGCCACCCTAGTTGTGTGCCTACTCTAGAAACCCTAGACGTGTGCCCACTCTAGCAACCCTGGTCGTGTACCCACTCTAGCAACCCTGGACGTGTGCCCACTCTAGCAACCCTGGTCGTTTGCCCACTCTAGCAACCCTGGTCGTTTGCCCACTCCATCAACCGTGGTCGAGTTCCAACTCTAGATACCCTGGTCGTGTGCCCACTCTAACATCCCTGGTCGTGTGCCCACTCTAACAACCCTGGTCGCGTGCCCACTCTAGATACCCTGGTCGCGTGTCCACTCTAACAACCCTGGTCGTGTGCCCATTCTAGATACCATGGTCGTGCGCCCACTCTAGATACCCTGGTCGTGTCCCCACTCTAGCCACCCTAGTCGTGTGCTCACTCTAGAAACCCTAGTCGTGTGCCCACTCTAGCAACCCTGGTCGTGTGCCCACTCTAGCAACCCTGGTCGTGTGCCAACTCTAGCAACCCTGGTCGAGTGACCACTCTAACAACCCTGGTCGTGTGCCCACTCTAGCAACCCTGGTCGAGTGCCCACTCTACAACCCTGATCGAGTGCCCACTCTAGCAACCCTGGTCGTGTGCCCACTCTAGATGTCCTGGTCGTGTGCCCACTCTAGATACCCTGGTCGTGTGTCCACTCTAACAACCCTGGTCGTGTGCCCACTCTAGATGCCCTCGTCGTATGCCCACTCTAGCCCCTATTCGTGTCCCTATTCTAGCAATCCTGGTCGTGTCCCCACTCTGCAACCCTGGTCATTAATTTGGGAACCAGTTGAGGCCACTGAAATAGGTATATAAACAAACACACGTAAGGTTTGGCGCTCACAGAAGGAGAAAAAAGAAGTAGAGACTAGAGGACGCACTAGACAACATAAAATTTTGAAAATTATAGTTACCGACCGGGATTCGAACCTGTCACCTCTATATGGCGACAACGCTTCACTGCAGGAACAAGTGTACTTCGACGCATGACCAACTAGACACTCTAGTTGGGGACTAGTGGGAATACTAATGTAAATACCTAGGGGAAATTATAACGTCAGATGGAAGATGCGCTTAAGAGATTATTAACATAATAGGCCAGGCAAAAACTGCACACACTCACAAATACAAAATAATTTATAAAAAAAGCAAAAATGTAATGTATAGAAGAAAATTATAGAATGTGAATAAACAAGTGAGTAAGGGCTTGAAAGCAACAAAGATGTGGTTCCTGGGACGAATCTTGCGAATTCTTTGCACTGCCAAAGTAACTAAAAATGACTGCCTGAAAGAGGTTAATGAAACTAGAACATTATATACAACAATAAGAAAGATACTTTGTTTGGTCATGTGATGAGAAGAGAGGCATTGGAGAACATCGTGACAACTGAAAAGATCATTGGGAAAAGAGGCAGAGACAAATCAACGGAAATTATCCTGGATGGACTGAGACGACGGCATGGAGGAATATCAGCAGAGTTAACTCATAGCATCAAGGACCGAGATCTGTGGAGAGACATGAACGCCTACGCCAGCTGGAACGGCACATGGTGATGATGACCACTTCGAGCTGACCACATTACCTGCCCACCGCCGATTGATCTATTGTTGTTGTTGTTTGTCCATCAAGAATGATGATGACCATTCATTTCATCCAGTGTGGTTGAAAGTATGGAGCCGTGAGTTCTAAGATGGCTGATAAGGCCTATTTTGGCTCGAAATGTTCTTCGACAATGTGGGCAAAGAATGCTTGACGTTCCAGGAGGAGGATCTCCTGCAGTGGTTTTTCTGTCCAGCCTTTTCTTCACAGCTCTTGCAGTCCTGGTTGCTTCACAAGTGACTGCACCCTTATGTAATGATGTACGCCACGAATTACGGTCTTTAGCAGCAGTCTCCTATGTGTCAAGATGAATTCCAAAAGCTTTCAGTGACATTTTCAGAGTGTCTTTAAAGCGTTTCCTCTGGCCGCTTTGGGAGCGTTTACCACAACGCAGCTCGCCATAAAAAAAAAAAAAAAATTATTTAGGGAGCATGAGATCTGGCATAGGAGTTAAGTGACCAGCCCAGGAATCTGATTTTCCATTAGTAGAGTGTGGATAATGGACATGGACACTCTTTCTAGAACTTCAGTGTTTGGGATCTTGTCTTGCCATTTAATCTTCAGTAACTTCCTAAGGCAGACTGTGTGGAAGTGGTTTAATTTCCTAGCATGTCGCTGGTAAACAGTCCACGTTTCACAAGCAAATAGCAGTGTGGTTGGATGAAGAATGACTTGCGCGATGAATTGGATTAAAGTGAGGAAGACTTGCGCAATTCGTCGACTTCATTCTCTCACCTGAGTCCATCTGAGTCCAGTGTCAAGACGACTGGAGATGAATACAGGTGCAGTGGATGACCAGGCCGGTCTACGTGCCTTGCTGCCCTCATTACGTTCCACAACGCTTTGCAGGTAAACGCCGTCTTGCCCGTTGCATCATCAGTGATTTCATCCGTGCAGTCTGCCGAATCCTGTCTTCACATGCAGGGTAGGCAAGCCCTAGTTCACCGCTTGGTTTGACACCATATCGGCTACTCACGCTTGGTTTAGCCAGCCTGTCACAGCTGTTGCCCGGGGGGTAGGGGGAGGGGGGTGGCCGCTGTCGCATGCTGACAGCT
This sequence comes from Cepaea nemoralis, assembly GCA_014155875.1. Classification (NCBI taxonomy): domain Eukaryota; kingdom Metazoa; phylum Mollusca; class Gastropoda; order Stylommatophora; family Helicidae; genus Cepaea; species Cepaea nemoralis. Next base: position 36,976 of record JACEFZ010011428.1, read on the forward strand.
ACTAGGAATCACAGGCGTGAGCTGGATGTCAGGCTTGGATCAGGGAGGGGGGGGGGGAATGGGTCCTGAGGAGGACATGAGTCATCCTTACCAAAGGTACTACCAATGCCTTACACCCCGTACCCACCGATTGATCTATACGAATATGATAGTAGCACCATCTACCCACTGCGCCATAAGGCTAAGGCCTGTACAATTGTTTGAGTAAACGCCATGGGATGATTAATGGTCTTAAACGACTTCCCATATCTGTCACAGGCTTATATATCCCCGAAATGTTGTCATTCTGTTATAATAGTAGGAGGCTTCAAATGAAAACCTTACATGGTCAATTTTCTTTTTTGATGAATATATTCTGAAAACGTAACGAAAAATGTTATCATTTTCCGATGAAGTCACTATTGCGTTCAATGCAAACCCCCAGTGCTGATAAAGTGCTTGGATTCCTGTAGAAATAACAATTCTCTTGCTCGCGTGTGTAACCACACTGGAGTCACTACTTGATATGCCTGACCCGTAATGGAAAGTTTGTCACAGAAGTCACGCCAGTTTGAAACTTTTTTCAATTCTCATTTTCTCTTCATTGCTTTCATTTTTTCATGCTTTTGTTCTTCTCGTCCTGTCGTCACCTTCTGATGTAGTCACAGGAGATCTCCTTGACTGCATGTTGTGTTTGTGAATGTGTTTGTTTGCTGATGAAGGCTAATTGCCCCAAAGTCCTGTATGTGTCTTAACTCTGTTATGTAAAGCTGCACTACTTTATGTCATTTTATTTTGTTTACTCCACTCATACACTGGCTGGACCGACAACCATGCACCGCAATACGAGACCTTAATTCACCGATGAATTTCTATAGGTTTCACCCCTTTACTGATCAAAAAACGGATAACAGAACGCTATCCCTCTTTGGTATATGTCAAAAGTGGAACGGCCATCTTTAAACTGTCCTTATGACGCCACCAAGTTCGTCTGAACCGTGATGTCAGCGCTGAACACTCTTGCCATCCTTAACAGCAATAGTTACCGCGCATTGGCATGGTTAGTTAGTGTAATTTATATCACATTTTCAGGGTTGTTATTTGAAGCCTCCTAGTGAAACATGTCTTCTCCCATGTTTAACATCCCTTCTTCCCATTTTCCGCCTTCCATTTTTGTGTTGTTCAAACCTCCTTTTTGTTTGGCAAAGAATCTGCTAAGTGAAGCTACCATGTTTATTCTAGAATCAGTCAGTGTTGATTGTTCGACCATGTGGCCTTTACAACCCACGACTAATTTATTGGAAAATTCGATGTTTGATACAAAGTCTCGAGTTTTAATTTTGCCCCGCACGATCAAGTGAAATATAACCCGAGTGAATCAACAAGCAATCAGGAGAAAATGTGATATTTCAGTGATAACAAATACTTGAAACAATCAGCAATGTGACTATTGGAGTTTGTGAACCCACATACAGTGCCCTAATTATCGACTGAAAGGACGGGCAATGATTGGACGATCCTGACCTAGGGTCAACAGACGCTGTCATATGTTCGTGGGGGTGATTTCTCATTTGTTGGTCTGGATGCCAAGATTTCAATGACTAATAGGTTAAAGGTCACAGATGGGAGTTTCTCAGTCTGGCCTCTGGTCTCTCTGGGGGACATCGGTGATTTTCCAAGGTGTAACATTACACTTGCCGGCTTCCTGGCCTAGAGGTTAGCAACTTTTCTCCGTAATCTCGTATACTCTCGTAAGTAACGTGACGACGGTGAGAATCAGCAGTGGTTCGAATCGCGTCGGTGTCTTAGGGGTATGTGAGCCGACCGCTCAGAAAGCAGTGGCAAACTACTGAGTGTAATCTTGCCAAAGAAATCAACAATCAGCTGAAAGATGCTGATCTTGACAGCGATGTCCTGTAAAGGAAATGCAAACATTTTTTTTTTAAAATTACGCTTCCGCCGCTCTCCGTGGCCTAAGGCTTGCGAACGCGGTTCGTGAGCCGCTTACCAGGCGTTCGAAACTCAGCTGCGACCAACTTGTGCAGCAGACCGTGTCGCGTTGTGTTATAATGTGTTGGTATGGGAGCCGGTCGTTCAGAAAGCAATGGCAAACTACTGAACGTAAAACTTGTCTAGTACATCAACAGCAACTGAAAAATGATGGTGTTGACTGCAACGTCCTGCAAGGGATATGCAACATTAAAAATAAACATTCCACTGAACATGAGGATCCAGGGACGTAACATTTGTGATGGTGGTGGCGGAGGGGGAGGGGTGATGAAGATAATCGTCATAGCTGATAGGAGGAGGTGTGGGTGGGGTGGAGGGGGGGGGGGGGTCCGCCGTGGCCGAAAGGTTTGTCGGTCCGTTCGTCTATCCGTCCGACCTTCGTGAAAAAAAACTGTCCACATCTTTCAACCTGCTTCTTCAGCCTTGGTTATACAAGCTAAGACAGGATAAGAGCTCTTGTTCGTATACTTCCCGTGCGCTGATGGCGGAGTAGTGGGTTCTATCCATACACCGGTCACTTGGTCTTAAAACACTGACTTCTCGTTCATAAAGCAATGGCAAACCACTGACCATAAAACTGCCCAAAATATTCAAGGATTGGCGGCAAAGGACAATCAACATTTTTGTTAAGATAGAATAAACATTAATTTATTTAACCTTTTCTAAAGTAACAAATACATAAATAAAATAACACATTCTAGCATAATCTCTGGCTTGTGACTGGTTGTGCAGGCAACCGTTATTTCCCCGAGACTGACCAACTTCTTGCCGCATGCAACCATCTATTGTAAATGTGAATGCATCCTTTCAGTTTCATTTGACTGGAACAGGCGAGATTACTGTGGACAAATCTGCACGAGAAACGCGCCGTTTGAAACTGGCACAATCGATGGCGGAGATCTCCTTCGGCTGACTCTCCGTGTGGAATCTCCTTGAATACATAATGGCACCAGAAGAGACAAGACTGGAAATGATAAGATCGTGAGGTAAGCCGCCACGTCAGCAATAAGAAAGACAGCCAGACAGATGGTTCGGTCATGCGAGATGAAAGCAGACTAGCAGCATACCGCAGACAGTATTTGTATTTGAATACAACAGACACAGAACATGGATCAGACTCGTCAGGCATGGAATGGCGGAAGACTTGCGGCAACAAGCACTAACTACCTTGAATACAACATCAGAACCGCAAGTAATGAACTGGTGAAACTGTATAGACACAAAACATCAGCTTGTAAACAACATCACATCCGTAGATCTTGGACTGGATGAATACTAGAGGCACAAAACACCACTTTGTATACAACATACTTACCAATAAAAACATACTAATATACTAACCAATAAACAGATGTCAATTGCAATGAGAAAAAGAGTGTGGAAGGCTTACTTGGAAGCTGTACTTTTGTATGGATGTGAAGCGTGGACAATGAGCAGACAAGCTGAAGAACATATGATGGCTGTGGAAATGTGGTTTCTGAGGAAAATGCAAAGAATACCATGGACAGACAGACAAACCAATAAGCAGGTCTTACAAGAAACAAATGTAAACCATAAATTGATTAGAGAGATTAAACGTAAGCCGGGAAGGTTAACCCGGTCAACAAATGCCCGCAGAAGTCGGATGTGTCGGCCTAACGGCGCAAGAACGCAGTTCTGCTGTAAACAGGCACAACGTAATCACGTCCGAAAAAAAAAAAAAAACTAACTCCGGATGAACGCAGAAGAAGAAGAAACGTAGGCAGTCAACATGTTTTGGGCATGTTATGAGAAAAAATAAACTGGAGAAATTAGGGACAACTGGCAAGATTGAGGAGATAAGAACAAGGGAAAGACAGTGATGTAAATGTCTGGATGGCTTAGCCAAGCGGCATGGTCGAGACAAGAACACGGAGCTGACCAACGACTCTGGTGATCGAGTGAGATGGCGAAACCTGACAGTCCTCTTTTCTCGGCACGGCACATGATGATGATGCATATAACATCAGGCTCACAAGTCATGGACTGGAGGAATGCTAGAGACAACAAAGACCACCTTGCTGGCAAACATACACCACCTTTCTGGCAACACACACAAATATTTTAAACACAATAGTTTGTTGTAACCTGTCAGAGATAACAGGACAATCGGACAGCAGAAGAAGAACACTGAAATCAAACAAGGACATAGAAGTAGATCTACACGGCTTTGCCTTGCTCTATCCAGAAGCCTAGAAGCCAATATGGCATCACCGCTGCTGGACACATGTGACTTGCTTCGCAACCTTTCTGTCTCTTATCAGCTGTTCAGTTTCAGCTGGCGTTTTCATTGTCCATTTGTAAATGTTACTTGTTTGCGCTTAAACTTCTGGTGCGTTATTGACGAGGTAGTGGGCTCATTCTCTACACAGAAGTAAAAGGTCGTAGATTCGAAAACGAATCTACGACCTTCATGGCACTGACCATTCCGCCACAGAGACCCCTTGATGCTAAACTCACACCTGCTAATGAGCTTGTTATCTCAATGAAAGACTTCATGCGCAAGGTTAAAACAAATCTGTTGTCCTGTATACGCTCTCATATATGAGTACAATCCTTTCCTGATGTTACCAATGTGTGCTAATCAATACCCATCAATTTCCTACTTTCATCTACAGCTCGATGCGTCGAAATAAAACCACCGTCTGATCACAATTGACACAATAGTCAATCCATCGAGCGGGCCAGCTCCCGTACCATGTAGTAAAACGAAATAACATAGAAATACTAAACCTTGAATTGCGTGTCCGTAAATGGATGTCCAATTATATGGACCATAAAGTCTTGTACTAAAATGAAAGTATCCAAATGGATTTCACTTCAGTGTTTTCAGCTGAAGTTAATTTATTTCCGGTTCCGGGTTGATCAATAACAGAACAACGAGGGTGAAAATATGAGAGATTTTTACACGCTTCATTTGTCTAAATCCGGCACAAAACGTTCACTTGTCACATTGTAACGTTTTCAGTTGTCACTTGGTCATTTTCTCAGTTGTCACTTGGTCATGTTGACAGTTGTCACTTGGTGATGTTTTCAGTTGTCACTTGTGATGTTGATATTATTATTTGTCACTTGTCACTTGCTGATGTTTTTAGTTGTCACTTGGTGATGTTTTCATTTGTCACCTTGCAATGTTTTCATGTGTCACTTTGTCATGTTTTAAGTTGTCATTTGGTCATGTTTTCAGTTGTCATTTGATGACGTCTTTAGTTGTCACTTGGTGATGTTTTCAGCGAAATATGTTAAACTTTGAATGCGTCACTTGTGTCTTGTTTGTGCTGTTTAGTCTAACGTCAGTGTCATTACAGGACCGATTCTGCTCTAGAAGTGGGAACTGATTGGTTCTTCCTAGTGGTTCCAACCATCGCGTACCAACCATCACGCCCAAACAGTCACCACCAGTAATTGACCTGTTGCCAAAGTTGCGTCTATGAGATGTAACGACTAGAACCATTTTATATACCGGGTCTTTGTAAAGTCTCACTAGACTTTGTAGGTAGAACAAGTTTGAAACATGAAGTACATGATGTCATCGAACGATGTGCTCCACAGTTCCTCGTGAACCGTTTTATATTTGAGGCTAATCAATAGAACCGATTTATATGTGTGACGCAATGAGCAGAAATGTTTTATATGTGAGGCGTAATGAACAGAACCGTGTTATACATGTAAGGTAATGAATAGAACCGTTTTATATGTGGGGCGTAATGAATAGAACCGTTTTATATGTAGGGCGTAATGAATACAACCGTTTTATATGTGGGGCGTAATGAATAGAACCGTTTTATATGTGGGGCGTAATGAATAGAACCGTTTTAAATGCGGGGCGTAATGAATAGAACCGTTTTATATGTGGGGCGTAATGAATAGAACCGTTTTATATGTGGGGCGTAATGAATAGAACCGTTTTATATGTGGGGCGTAATGAATACAACCGTTTTATATGTGGGGCGTAATGAATACAACCGTTTTATATGTGGGGCGTAATGAATAGAACCGTTTTATATGTGGGGAGTAATGAATAGAACCGTTTTATTTGTGGGGCGTAATGAATAGAACCGTTTTATATGTGGGGGCGTAATGAATAGAACCGTTTTATATGTCAGACGTAATGAATAGAACATTTTATGTGGGGGGCGTAATGAATAGAACCGTTTTATATGTCAGACGTAATGAATAAAACCGTTTTATATATTAGAAGTAATGAATAGAACCGTGTTATATTTGTGAGGTAGTGATGTTAGGTAATGAATATAACCGTTTTATATGTGATAAGTAATGAATAGAACCGTGTTATATGTGAGAAGTAATGAATAGAACCGTGTTATATATTAGAAGTAATGAATAGAACTGTGTTATATGTGAGAAGTAATGAATAGAACCGTGTTATATATTAGAAGTAATGAATAGAACCGAGTTATGTGTGAGAAGTAATGAATAGAACCGTGTTATATATTAGAAGTAATTAATAGAACCGTGTTATGTGTGAGAAGTAATGAATAGAACCATGTTATATGTTAGAAGTAATGAATAGAACCGTGTTATATGTGAGAAGTAATGAATAGAACCGTGTTATATGTGAGAAGTAATGACTAGAACCGTGTTATATGTGAGAAGTAATGAATAGAACCGTGTTATATGTTAGAAGTAATGAATAGAACTGTGTTATATGTGAGAAGTAATGAATAGAACCGTGTTATATGTTAGAAGTAATGAATAGAACCATGTTATATGTTAGAAGTAATGAATAGAACCGTGTTATATGTGAGAAGTAATGAAATGAATAGAACCGTGTTCCACGTGACAAATAAAGATTAGAACTGTTGTTATCTGTGAGAAGTGATGAATTGAACCGGTCTACCACTGTTGCCTTTGTCTGTCTGATTCTCAAATAACACGGTTGATAGTTGTCCTTACATCTTGACTGTATTACCCACAATGCCATCTCGAAACGTCTATTGAAAACTGGGTCACGACAAGAATCCAGTCTGAACGATAGCCTAGGTTCTCTCCAGACTTTTATGTCGACTGTAATTAATTATTAAAGTTCAAAGCTCCTTTGATGTCATCTTTTATCTCTAGAATCTTCATGGCACATTTATAATGATGTCTACGCAGGCTTATTTGAGATTGTACTTTATGAAATAGAAAAATTGTGTTTACATTATTTGTCGTAACATTCAGGGGAGATAAATTCTTCGATAAAATTTCACGTGAAAAGATTTGTCTTGTCGTGAGTATGTCTTCGATAACTCCGAGGTTAATGAAGACTTTTGTGTAGAGTACATCTAGGTTTGTCGTTGTCTGCGAGGAATTAATTGTTTGTGTGTGGGTTGTTCTCGCACGCAAGTACTGGGTTATGGGTTGAAAAAAGTGATATCATATTGTTGGAATAAGTGCAAGCGAACTGCGAGAACTCTTGATTAGGTCAGTCTTTCATAGACTCTAGAATTCTAAAGTGAGTACGGGAATAAGCAATCAGAAATAACAGATAAGACAGTAAACGAACAGACACAAAGATATAAATTCTTCTTCTTCTTCTTCTTCTTCTTCTTCTTCTTCTTCTTCTTCTTCTTCTTCTTCTTCTTCTTCTTCTTCTTCTTTTTCTTCTCCACCTCCTCCCTCGCCCGCCTCCTTCTTCTTCCACCCCATCCTTTTTCTTCTTATTCTACTTCCTTCTCCTCCCCCTCTTTCTTCCTCCTCCTCTTCCTGCTTCTTCTTCTTTCCCCCTACTCCTCATCCTGCTTCTTCTCCCGCGCAATGCTTTTTCTTCCTTTTCTTGTTCTTCTTCCTTCTCCTACTCCATCATCGTCGTCGTCCTCCCCCTCCTTCTTTTTCTGTCAATGATTTCTGCCCGTACTTCTAACAATACTTCTTCTTCTGCGTTCATCCAGAGTTTTTTTTCGGACGTGATTGCGTTGTGCATGTTTACAGCAAGCTGCGTTCTTGCGCCGTTAGGCCGACACATCCGACTTCTGCGGGCATTTGTTGACCGGGTTAACCTTCCCGGGGCTTGTAACAATACACATACTTATGTTCCAGGTTCAATTGTTCTTAAGAGAATGCTTAGCATGACGTGTCTCCAATCCTGTACATGTAACAAGTCTCTCCTGTCTTGGACATGTAACAAGTTTCTCCTATATCGGACATGTAACAAGTTTCTCCTGTCTTGGACATGTAACAAGTTTCTCCTGTCTAGGACATGTAACAAGTTTGTCCTATCTTGGACATGTAACAAGTTTCTCCTATCTTGGACATGTAACAAGTTTCTTCTATCTTGGACATGTAACAAGTTTCTCCTGTCTAGGACATGTAACAAGTTTGTCCTATCTTGGACATGTAACAAGTTTCTCCTATCTTGGACATGTAACAAGTTTCTTCTATCTTGGACATGTAACAAGTTTCTCCTGTCTAGGACATGTAACAAGTTTCTCCTATCTTGGACATGTAACAAGTTTCTCCTATCTTGGACATGTAACAAGTTTCTCCTGTCTTGGACATGTAACAAGTTTCTCCTATCTTGGACATGTAATAAGTTTCTCCTATCTTGGACATGTAACAAGTTTCTCCTGTCTAGGACATGTAACAAGTTTCTCCTGTCTAGGACATGTAACAAGTTTCTCCTGTCTAGGACATGTAACAAGTTTCTCCTATCTGTGACTTGTCACACGCTTCCTCCGGACAATGAACAAGCAATTATAAAGTTGAATATAGGCCCTTGAAATGTACATATACAGAAGAATATGTCGTATTTCATGGAAACAAAAACAATCAAATGCAGAGGTTCTAGAAACACTGGGAATGAAGAGATAGTTGATAGAAAAACTAAAAAAATAGAGGCAAGTGAAATATTTCGGCCACATTAGAAGACATAAAACTCTCATAAAAACCATACTGAAGGATACGGTTGAAGGCAAGCGAGCAAGAGGTTGTCAACGATACAAGTGGGAAGATAACAACAAGAGGTTGACGAACGACAGTCTGATAGAATGTACAATCATGACCAGAGACAGTGTTGGAAATCCATTGCAGCCAACCTTTACTGTGGAGACGGCATATGATTGATTGTATTGCATAGTAAATAGGACCCACTCTCCCATCTTGAGGCGTAGTGAGTAAATTGTGACAGTCCACATTTGTATAGACCAATGGTGACAGTCCACATTTGTATAGACCAATGGCGACAGTCCACAACTGAATAGACCAATGGTGACACAGCCCACATTTGTATAGACCAATGGCGACAGTCCACAACTGAATAGACCAATGGTGACACAGCCCACATTTGTATAGACCAATGGCGACAGTCCACAACTGAATAGACCAATGGTGACACAGCCCACATTTGTATAGACCAATGGCGACAGTCCACAACTGAATAGACCAATGGTGACAGTCCACATTTGTATAGACCAATGGCGACAGTCCACAACTGAATAGATCAATGGTGACACAGCCCACATTTGTTTAGACCAATGGTGACAGTCCACAACTGAATAGACCAATGGTGACACAGCCCACATTTGTATAGACCAATGTCGACAGTCCACAACTGAATAGACCAATGGTGACACAGCCCACATTTGTATAGACCAATGGCGACAGTCCACAACTGAATAGACCAATGGTGATACAGCCCACATTTGTATAGACCAATGGCGACAGTCCACAACTGAATAGACCAATGGTGACACAGCCCACATTTGTATAGACTAATGGCGACAGTCCACAACTGAATAGACCAATGGTGACACAGCCCACATTTGTATAGACCAATGGAGACAGTCCACAACTGAATAGACCAATGGTGACACAGCCCACATTTGTATAGACCAATGGCGACAGTCCACAACTGAATAGACCAATGGTGACACAGCCCACATTTGTATAGACTAATGGCGACAGTCCACAACTGAATAGACCAATGGTGACACAGCCCACATTTGTATAGACCAATGGCGACAGTCCACAACTGAATAGACCAATGGTGACACAGCCCACATTTGTATAGACCAATGGTGGCAGGCCACATTTGTATAGACCAGTGGTGACAGCCCACATTTGTATAGACCAATGGTGGCAGGCCACATTTGTATAGACCAGTGGTGACACAGCCCACATTTGTATAGACTAATGGCGACAGTCCACAACTGAATAGACCAATGGTGACACAGCCCACATTTGTATAGACCAATGCCGACAGTCCACAACTGAATAGACCAGTGGTGACAGCCCACATTTGTATAGACCAATGGTGGCAGGCCACATTTGTATAGACCAGTGGTGACACAGCCCACATTTGTATAGACCAATGGCGACAGTCACATTTGAATAGACCCAAGGTGGCAGGCCACATTGTTTATAAACCAATCGGCATTCGACAAATGTTATCATTCTCCCGGCAATCTCCTTTACTTCTCATAGTGTTTTCTCTCACCATGTTAGATTAAGCCCACCTGGGATAGCTAGTCAATTTTAATAAATCCTCTAACATGATGTGGGCTGGATCAAATAACCACCACGCGGACACCGTAACATGATGTGGGCTGGATCAAATAACCACCACGCGGACACCGTAACATGATGTGGGCTGGATCAAATAACCACCACGCGGATACCGTACATGTCAGCTGCTGCTCTACCAGGATTCCCTATGTTGACCTCAATGTCACCTCATTGTCATCTCATCTTGTTCCCCTTGTACCTTGCGGTGTCGAGGTAAAGTATAAACAGCCGGAGAGTGTCCGCTTATGGGATTCATGTATCGATATTCCCATGGACTCTGTTATTCCCTCTGCCCATCATAAAAGTCACTTAACAGTCGACAAGGTCGACTTCATTGCACCGGATGTTTATCCCATATGGCTCAGTCTCTTTCACCAGCGCGGAAAGCGTCGCACAAAGCACGAACTCCGTAGTTCCAGTTACGACCCTCCAGGAATCTCCGAAACAATGCATTCGTGAACCGAAAGGTGTGGCCCGGAATCGAAACCACAACCTTCGGAACCGGAGTCAAAACAAAGTTCAACCTGGACAGATTCAGTGATCGGTAAAGCCAGGGACAACCAGTTGTCACATCAGACGCTGCACCTCTGTTCTAGGACTGTGTGTCGTCATACTGGTCAAATAAGAAGTTCATTCATGATTATATATCACATATCTCAGGTGACGTCCAGATTTCCCCGTCTAGTCTATGTCCCGTGACATGTCTAGTCTATGTCCCGTGACATGTCTAGTCTATGTCCCGTGGCATGTCTAGTCTATGTCCCGTGACATGTCTAGTCTATGTCCCGTGCCATATCTAGTCTATGTGTCATGGCATGTCTATTCTATGTGCCGTGGCGTGTCTACACGAGAATGCTGTAACCGACAGACAGGATCCTGGTGGCAAATGGAGGGCTGACGACTCGGCAACATGCAGACGACATTAGTTCTATTGATCTGGCAGCGGCCTTGCTGTGGGGGAAGAGTCCTTGTAATCTCTCATCCGGCTTCAGTGGGGAGGGGGGATGAGATGGTGCGGGAGTGATGGAGAGAGAACGAGAGAGATAGAGAGAGAGAGTGAGAGAGAGAGACGGGGGAGACAGACAGTCAGACAGACAAGCTGACAGACGGACGGGCAGAGACTGACACGCATACAGAGACAGGCAGAGAAACGGTGATTAAGTGAGTGAGGGAGTTAGAGAGAGAGAGAGAGAGAGAGAGAGAGAGAGAGAGAGAGAGAGAGAGAGAGAGAGAGAGAGAGAGAGAGAGAGATTGTGTGTGTTTGGGTGGCTGAGCGAGAGTGAGTGAGCCAATTATTGAGAGAGAGAGAAAGAGAGAGAGAGAGGGGGGAGGAGGGAGGGAGAGAGAGACAGAGAGAGAGACAGAGAGAGCGAGAGAGAGAGATGATAGGATTATGTGAGAAAAACTGTATCCGGAGCAAGAGTTTGGTGTGTGGGGTTAGGGGGATGTGTGTGACAAAGGTGTGATATGTGAGGAGGGTGTAAGTTTGTTTGAAGGGTGTTTATTAAGTGTGTGTGTTTGTGTGTGTTGTGTATGTGTGTTTTTGTATGAAAGAGAGTTAGAGAGAGAAGAGAGAGAGAGAGAGAGAGAGAGAGAGAGAGAGAGAGAGAGAGAGAGAGAGAGAGAGAGAGAGAGAGAGAGAGAGAGAGAGAGAGAGAGAGACTGTGGTGGAGATTATACGTCTGGATTTACTGGGTTTAACCGACTTTCAGCAAATCCCATGTGTACAGAGATTTTCATTAACTCAAGTAAATACTTTTGTGTTAGTAACATTTCATTTAAATATCAACCAGTCAATCAATAATGCAAGCAAAGAGATAGCCAACCCATCACATCTGTCTGTTCATCTGTAATCTGTTCGACCGTCCAGCCGAATCCTTCTGTCGGTTGGTCGGTTGGATCGGTCAGTCCATCTGTCTTTGACTGTGTATATGTGTGTGTCTGTCTATATGTGAGTCCATTCGTCCACTCACGCACCTGTTCACTCACGCACCTGTCCATCCCTCTGTCTGACAACTCTATTGAGATCGTGTACCTCACAATAGAAACTTGACCCATTCTACCCCAGCGAACACCCACTGATTGCATCCCTCAATATAAGCTCCAACTACTGAAATGCATCAATAATGCATCATTATGTCATGCATCATGACATTGCCTATCTCCCTGTCACTTGTCCGTGACGGCCTACCTGTCCGTGTCTACCTACCTGTCCGTGACTGCCTACCTGTCCGTGACTGCCTACCTGTCCGTGACTGCCTACCTGTCCGATGATAGCCACTATCAAATCAACGCCACTAACCCAACTGTCTCGTGGGTCACACACTCTATGAGAAGTTACATCGCAGTCTAATGTCTCTCTTGGTTCACGTTAGTTCACAGTGTATTGTTTCCATTGGATCACGTTAATAACCCACTGGAGATGAAACAGCCATGTCAACAAACAAGTTGGACAATTCATCACACTGCATCACTCTTGTATTACGTTGAATCATAATGTATTGTCTCCCTTGGTACGCATTGAATCACCATGTATTGTCTCCCTCGGATCAGGTTGAATCATGCGGCATTGTCTCCTTTGGATCAGGTTAAATCACGCAGTATTGTCTCCCTTGGGTCAGGTTGAATCACCATGTATTGTCTCCCTTGGATCAGGTTGAATCATGCGGCATTGTCTCCTTTGGATCAGGATAAATCACGCAGTATTGTCTCCCTTGGGTCAGGTTGAATCACCCTGTATTGTCCCCCCGGGATCAGGTTGAATCACACGGCATTGTCTCCTTTGGATCAGGTTAAATCACGCAGTATTGTCTTCCTTGGATCAGGCTGAATCACGCGGTATTGTCTCGCTTGGGACAGGTTGAATCATACTGTATTGTCTCCCTTGGATCAGGTTGAATCACACTGTATTGTCTCCCTTGGATCAGGCTGAATCGTACTGTATTGTCTCTCCTGGGCCACATTGCAATCAATACTGTATCACGCATATCTAATGTTATTGATGTTAATCTCCCCCCCCCCCCCCCCCCGCACCTAATGGTGATTCCTTTCATATATTCTACACTTCTAAAACTTTAATTTCACGGTACAGGGAAAAATAATCTGTAGACATTACACATTCCTGTCGCACACCTCTATTAAAAGGCTGATATTGACCTACTCAGGAGAAGAATACAGAGCGGATCTACGACTATGGTGATCGTGTGAGATGGCCAAACAGACCGCCAACGCTTACCGGCATGGCACATGGTGATGATAGTTCACACTGACTTGTTCAATAATTCTCCTTCCTAGGCCATGTTATAAACATGTGTATTGTCTCTAAGGGATCACATCGAAAAAGCTGTTTTGTCTACTGTGTATTACATTACATATAGCTGTATTATTAAATTACATATAGCTGTATTAAATATTTTGGTCACTTGAAATGTCACGAAAGTTTGGAGAGAACAATAATGGAAGGGTATAAGCCTGGGAAGAGGAAGAGGAAGGCCAAAGAGACGATAGGTGCAGGATGTGACGGATGATCTCCACATGGGTGTATCGGACGCGGGACATCTTGCTTATGATCGAGAGGTTTTCCGGAAGGTTGTTATGGGAGCGAGATTCTGCAAAGGACATGCTCATTGGCACCTTTCCGTCTTGACAGGCGATAGTTTGGTACATTGTGCTTTAAAAAGGCTTAATAACTACGATCCATGGCGGTGGCGAGTGTGGCTGGTAAGGCCAATTCTTGCTGCAAATGTTTGCCCACAGTAGGTGCATGTGAAAACATGGTCACTTCCACCATTTTGCACCATCTTACGTCTCTCACGCTCTGTGTGTGCTTTATCTGCAATAATTTTCTCCTTTGTCTTTATTCCGTTTCTGATAGTTGCCCTCCATGCCTGTATCAATCATGTCCCGCTTACACACATCTTTGTATCGTAGTAGAGGCCGACCCTGAGATCTCCTACCCGTCTGTAATTCACCAAAAAAGATGTCCTTTGGTATTCTACCATCATCCATCCTCCTAACGTCTCCTATCCATCTAAGTCTACGAAGACTGAGCATGGAATACACCGTCACACAACCTGATCTTTCCAATACTTCAGTATTTGTGATTTTGTCTTGCCACTTAATACCAAGTATTCTTCGCAGACACCGCATATGAAAGCTGTTTAAACGTTTCTCTTGGCGTGAGTAAGTTGTCCAGGTTTCACTGCCACAAAGAAGAGTACTAAGGACACAGGCTTGGTAGACGAGGACTTTTGTTTTGGCAGTAAGCTTCCTGTTCTCCCAGACTCTTTTTGCTAACATGTTCATTGTTGTTGCTGCCTTGCCAATCCTGATGTTGATTTCCTGATCGAGGGATAATTTGCTATTTACCTCTGATCCTAGATATGTAAAATGGTCTACTATCTCCAGTTCGGCGTCGTCAATAAAGATTGATGGTACACCATGTGCACCTTGTGACACAATCTGTGTCTTCTTTTTGTTAATTGTTAAACCAAATTCAGAACAAGCATTGGAGAATGCAGATAGTAGATGTTGTAATTCTTCCTCAGAGTGTGTCGTAATCAGAACCAAGCATTGGAGAATGGGGGGGTATCGGAGGGGAATTTTCCAACCAATTGGGGGGTTTGGGTTTTTCCCCGGACGGCGGGGACATTTTTTTGGTTTAAATTGACCCGGGGGGGGGGGGAAGGTTTTTCCCCCGGGGAAAAAGGTTTTTTTTTTTTTTTTTTTTTTTTTTTTTTTTTTTTTTTTTTTTTTTTTTTTTTTTTTTTTTTTTTTTTTTTTTTTTTTTTTTTTTTTTTTTTTTTTTTTTTTTTTTTTTTTTTTTGTTTTTTTGGGGGGGGGGGGAAAAGATTTTCTGCCAGAATGAAAAAATGGCACTTTCCGTTCGGCGTCGTCAAAAAGTTATTACACCAGGGCCCCTTGGCATTCTGTGCTTCTTTTTGAATTTGTTCCAAATTCAGAAAACTTTGGGAATCAAATTTTGAATTCTTCCTCAGGTTGTGTAATCGCAATCTCCGCAAAACCTTCTGTTTAGTCCCTCTTTTTTGGGTCTTGGGCCTTCAACTCTGGATTATAGGGGCCACCCTGGGGGATTTTTACCCCCCTGATCACAAAGGCATTTTCATAAATAAAAGTTCCCCAAAGAGGGTGGGGGTAGACAAAACCTTTGCTTAACTCCATTTGATTTCAAACTTTCTGGGGACCATAAATTTGTTTAAACCCCTTCTCCTGGTGGAAGTTCCAAAAGGGACAGAAGAGTTGGGGGCAGCCAACTTTTTGTTTTGCAGACCCTCCGCTCCAAATCGAATGCCTTTGTGGGTGTGGGCAATCGGGGTGATTTTGCCCGGGATTTTTTTCTCTGTCCTAAAATATTAAATGGTAACCGGTTCGCGGGCCAATTGGATTGGGGTAACTTGTCCCCGGACAATCTGTGCCTTTGGGAAATTTTCCCAACAATAACAGAAGTGAGTACCCCAAGTTGTTACAGTCGCTCCGATTCCCTTTGTTTTGTTGCTTAATTTTAAACTTTGAAACCCTGGGGATTGTCCTTCTCCCACAAGCCTATTAGTGGTGGATCAGAGGGTGTGTCTTGCCCACCCCTGATAAACCTCTATTGGAATCCCATCCTTACCTGGGCCTTCCAATGCAAGATTTTGCACCAACTTCTTTAGGGTGGGAAGGGCCAGGGGGCAAGAGTTGGCAGGGCCCTCATGGCGTTGGGGCTTTCCCCCCTGCTTGGGTCCATTGAGAAATCTAAATGTGCTCGCCCCACACCACTGTGTTTCTTATCAGGATGATTTCTCCAGCAAGGTTTTCACTCACTTCTTTTGTCATTGGACCCCTTTCTTTATCCCTTATAATGTTTGGGTTTTCCCTTTAACTTGCTTTGAATGGCCCCAATAACTTGACCCTAGCATTCGCCACTCCTGTCACCTTTTGACATCCTTCCTTTGCTTGTTCAGTCACTAAATTTACCTTTTTTTCCTTGTTTTTTGGAGTTTTCTTTTTAAAATAAAGGGCTCTTTTGGCTTTTTGGCAAACCGTCCTGCCTCTTATACCAAGTGCCGAACCCCTACCGCTGTTTTAAAAAATAGTTTCCTTAAGTTTACTCCATTTATCTTTTACAAAAATTTTCTTTATCTTAAAGCTCTTCAATTGCGTTGAAATTCAAAACTTTCCAATCTGATGTTAGTTTTAATCCTCTGTTTGGGTTTTAGCTTTAGATTCCTTTGGTCTCGTCTAAACCCTTCAACAACCAAAGAATTCTGTTCACAGTCAGCACGTGGTAACTTCGGTTAATATGTTTTAAGTTTCTCCTTATAATAATCCACTGATGTAAAGGGCCCGGTCTTATTTTTCCTGTGATTAGGCATTTTTTTGTTTTTAAAAAAGGAGTTTGTTACTGGTATTTCTTGTCCCCAGCACCTTTCCCCAACACAGGAATGTTGTTTTTTCCAAGGGCACACTGGTAACTCGAGTTTGACAGAGCTTGAAATACCAGCATTAAATGGCGTTTTTGGGAAATGCCTTGACCAGGTCTCTGTTAAAGATTTCAATCATCAGGGAAGCGAGTTTGCATATCATGGAATGGTGGCAAATCCAAGGGGGTTGCCAAGGCATGAAATAACTTTATTACCCCCAGTGGGATATCAATCACCCATAGCGTTTCTTCACTCAAAGAACCATGTTGTTTTTTCTGTGTCTTCCCTTCCAAAAAAGGTTAATTTCTTTTTTACCTCCTTTCATCTTCCCCATTCCAAAGGGGGAAGGGGTTGTCTTTTTCCCTTTGCCCTCTTTCAAGGTTTTTAACCCTGAGTGACCCTTCCTCAGCGAGGCGAGTCTCCTGCAGGCCAGCAATATCAATGATAAGACGATCGAGTTCAGCATCAATCACAGCCGTTTTTCTCACATCGTCAATATTTGTCAAGTCAGTGGAAAATCCTGGACACATGGTTCTCACGTTCCAGGTTGCAAGCCGTAGCTTGAGGTTTCTATTCTTTTTATTAGTACCTGGTGCATTGGTTTTACAGCCTGCGATTCAGATTTTGTCCTAGCCCCAAGCACCCATTGAAGCAGGCAGGCTGTGGCGGATCAGCACCCAATTGGCTGGGGGCTGCCCAGCTTGAGGCGAGCGGTAGCTGATCAGTTCTTCTTCTTCTTCTTCTTCTTTCGTTCGCTTGAAATATGTCTATATCTGCAATGTCGTCTCTTGCATGAATTGAACTGTTTTTTTCAGTTCACACAGTGGTCCATAGAGTTTATCTTCCACTGTCGTCTCTCTAGGCCAGAAGGTTTGCCTAGATATGTTATATTTTGGGCAGTCTTGGAGTATGTGCTCTGCTGTCTGCGACGCCAATCCACATGTGCACATGGCTGTTTCACCAATCTTGAATTTTGTATACATGTGGTTGCGTAATCTATTGTGTCCTGTTCTGAGGCGCAGAATAATGACTTGTTCTGGTCTGTCCATAACGTGGTAGTCATCTTGAGCAGGTTTTGGTGGCTTTCTGACTGATTTGATCATTCTTTTCTTTTGGTGGTATGTAACGGGCACATCAGGCTGTTCTTCTTTGGCTCCTTCCTTAGCCAATTGATCAGCTCTGTCGTTTCCGGGTACTCCACAGTGGGATGGTATCCACTGTATGGTGACTTTATGCTGACTGCTAAGTTCAGAAAGTAGTGTCCTTAGTACTGGCAATTTCCCAGAGAGGAGCGCCTCGAGTACTGATTTTGCATCTGTTAGTAGCACCACAGGTTGTGTACCATTGCTGTTATTTAGTAATTTCTCTGTTGCTATCTTGATTGCCTCAATTTCGGCATCATAGTTATGGCAGTACTTTCCTGTCGGTACTCTGGCTGTGTCCCTAGTATTATTTGGGTATTCTATGTACACTCCCGCTCCTCCATTTCGAACAGCATTTTGTGCTGAGCCATCTGTGTAGACTCGGATCCAGAGATCCTGTGGGTATTCTTCATCAAGGAAGCTGAGAGTGGCTGTTCTGCGCTGCACACTATTCTGTTCTTCCTTGTCAAATATTCCTCTCACTTTTGTCTGGATTTGTAACGATAGTCTATGCTCATCTTTCCATGGAGTTCGCTCTGGAATGGTTGTCAGGGGGATACCAACTGTGGGCAGATCAGTGGTTTCTCTGCAGAGTCGTTTGGTCTGGTGGATAAAACTACTTCTTTTCAACCGCCCCATAGCTAGGTTTTCAAATCTGTTCTTCATAGGGTGGCCTGGCAAGCTGAGGAACTTTTCTGCTTGTATTAGCGTTTTCGTATCTCTGCGCTCACTCAGTGCCTGTGTCCTCCCCATCTTCTCCATTTCCACTATAGGGGTTGATCTCATCCCTCCTGTGGTGACTCTAAGTGCTTGATTTTGCACCTTGTCCAGCTCTTGTAGTGTGGTTTTTGATGCTGAACACCACGCAGTTGACCCATATTCCAGGTGTGGTCGTATGCTCTGTTGGTAAACTTTGCTAAGTATTTTCGTACTGGCTCCCCATGTGGTTCCACTTAGCTTTCTCAGGATGGCTATTTTCCTTCTGGCTTTTGCTACTGCTTTGTTGATGTGCTTTCTCCATGTCAGCTTGCCATCAAATGTTACTCCAAGGTATGTTGGTTCTTTATCTTCTCTTAGGGGATGTTCCATTTATCTGGATGATCCCTGCCTTTTGTTTTGGAGAGAGGGTAAATAGGGTGGTGCTGCACTTGTCAGTGTTTATGCTGACACACCATCTATTTGCCCATGCAGCAAATGTATCTACAGCTCTTTGTAGCAATCTGGTGGCCACTGATGCATATTCATTTGTGCTCCATAGAACCAGGTCATCGGCGTACATTGCCGCTTTAATTCCATGCGGTAGGTGAGCAACAAGATCATTGATGAAGATTAGAAAAAGTGTGGGGGACAAGACTCCGCCCTGGGGGACACCGTGACGCAGTAGTACTTTCTTGCTCTTGAGTCCGTCTATCTGTACTCGGGCTCTTCTGTTGTGCAAGTATGCTTTCACCCATTTGTACATTCTTCCATTGACTTTGCAGTTTCTCAGTTTCTTCATCAGACCTTCTTTCCAGACTTTGTCAAAGGCTTTCTTCAGATCTATCCATGCCGCAAGCACCAGCTTCTTCTCTTGGAATGCATCCTCAATTTCTTGAGAGAGGTAGGTTGTCTGATCTTCCGTAGAGTAGCACTGCCTAAAGCCAGCCTGCTGTGGCACAAGGATGTTTTTACTTTCAATGTACCACTGCAGTCTGTGATTGATGATGCGCTCCAGTGTTTTGCAGAGACAGCTGGTGAGGCTAATTGGTCTGTAGCTAGAGGCAATGGAACCATCTTTCCCTGATTTTAGGAGGGGTATCATGATTGCTTCTCTCCAGGCTTGTGGAACACTGCCTAAGGTCCAGCTGTTATTGAAGATCTGCAACAGCTTTGTTTTGGCCTCTGTTCCTAGGTTCCTGATCATTTCATTGGAGATACCATCAGCTCCTGGTGACTTTCTCATTTTCAGTTTTGATATGGCTAGCTCCAGTTCGCTGATTGTGATGGGTGCCTCCAGAACCTCATGTACTATTTCCTTCTGTCCTGTATGTTGTCGTTTCTCTCGAATCTCTTGTTGTTTCTCTGGACTAATTTTGATATTGCTATCTTGTGCGAATGAGTCCGCAAAATGGCCAGCTGCTTGCTTTCTTGTTAAGATTTTTCCATCTTTATGTAGCGCAATTTTTGAGTTTCTCCCTGTGCCCTCGTCATTAAGCTGTTTTATTAGCTTCCACAATTTCCTTGTGTCTCTTTCAAAGTTCAGAGACTCCGTTTTCTCCTGCCAGCTTTTCCGTCTAGCCTGCAGCTTGGCCCTTTGAAATTTGGCTTTTGCATGCTGGAATTTATTGTGGTGCTCTTGGCTGGGTGTGGCCTCTGCTTGCTTTCTACACACTTCAACATCATTATGCAACTGTTCCAGTTCACTACTCCAGTAGGGTTTATATTGTTTACGGGCTCCTCTTGGTACTGTTTCTCGCGCTGCCTGTAGTATGCATTTCCCAAACTCTTCAACTACTTTATTTATGTCTTTCTCAGTGTTCAGGTTTCTAACCAATATGCTGGTGCGATGCTTGTAGATTGCCCAGTCTGCTTTCTTGTAGTTCCACCTCGAGAGGGTGCTGCTTTCACTTACAAGCTCATTTTCTACGGTTAGAAAGACTGGCCGATGGTCACTGCCACCAAGTTGTTTCCCAACAATTCGTGTAATGTTCCACTCCAGGTCTGGTGAATGAAAAGCCAGGTCAGGTGTAGTTGTAGAGTGCCATGATCTCGAGTAGAAAGTATGTGGGTCGGACGGCTTGTTAATCAACATGAATCTATTCTCATCCTGCCAGTCTTCCAGTCTCTCTCCTCTCTGGTCCATGTGATCATAGCCCCAGCTCTGCGAGTGGCTGTTGAAATCGCCACACACAATCATTTTTTCTTTTAGTGGTAGTGTGTCCAGTGCCTGTGGGCGGTCACTTGGACAGTAGTAATTGATCAGATGTAGATCTGTATTACCTGTCTTAAGTTTAAGTGTCTGATACTCAGCCCCTTCCATGTAGACTTTGATTTGGGAAGCCATGATGTTATTTCTTACAAGGGTCAGTATCCCACCTTTTCGCCTGTCCTTTCGGTCAGATCGGTAACACTGGTAGCCTCTGATTTTGAAGGCTATATTTTCATTGAGGTGAGTTTCTTGCAAGCAACATATGCTTACTTTTTCTTGGTCCAAGATTTTTTCTAATTCTATTTTTTTGTTGCTGACTCCCTCCGCATTCCAGTGCATTATTTTAAGTCTTCGTTTGGTAAGGCCAGTCATCCTATTCTCATGTCCCCTGGCTCCACAGGACATCTGAGAAGGACCTCCAGTAGTTGGGGTTGGACCCTTTCGAGACATAGGGCCCGGCACTGCACCTGCCTGGGGGTCCAAAGCAGGGCGAGCACCATAACGATTAGCAGTAGTCGACATATTCCATTTTGCGTGATTGCGTGGCATCCTGATTTCTGTGGTGCGCCTCTTGGCTGGTTGCCTCCGTACTTCAGCACCTTTCTTTGCTAGAGCAGACTGTGGTCTCACTCGAGTGTAGATGTGTACACGCGCACACACCTGTCTGCGCATGCATGTACGTGCATACACATCTAGAGCATACTGGTTATTTTCCGGCGCCAGAGATTCGCCGTCGCCCCTTCTCCTGTTAGTTTAAACAGGTCCGCCGCGTGAAGGCCAGGAGTTGGACTTTTGCTGCATAGGTTATGTATTCACGAGCCATTGGGGTATTTAAGCAATGTTGGGCGCTCACCCCAACACCGCGCCTCGGCTACATACAGCAACATTTGGAACCCAGCTGATCAGTGACACCTGTAGGTGTCTCCCACCGTCAGAGGCAACGCGTGGCGCCCCATGTCTACGCCAACTGACAAGGACTTATAACCCGTAACAGTTGCCTCTCGCTTTGATTCCGAGACCGGTTAAGACCAGGGATGGAGTTATTGCCTCTCCATAGCACAAAGCCTGGGCTAAAATAAAGAAACCATGTGTTGCCCATGCAGCATGATCCCTCTCTCGGCCTGCCTAGTTCACTCCAGAGGAAAGTTTACACCTATAATCTGGAACAAGACAAGCTGCAGAAGCTGCCGGATCAGCAAAGCAATGCTCTAACTGTCCGCCTGTCGGAGCTTCGATCCTAGACCAGCTGCCAACCAAGGCTTAGGGCCTGGTCTGCCCTGCCATGACTTATTTTGTCTTTGGGTTGCATTTCTTCGCACCAGGATAAGGCTAGTACCCTCCCAATTGCGCTCTTCCGCCCGAAGCCGTTGGCACAATGTGGGGTGTCGGGTTTGGTAAGCGCCGCCCAACATTCGGCGCTGACAGAAAGTAGGTAGTACCGTCTACTGTCATACGGTAGCTCAGTCATATCTGACTAAGACCTGACTTACAAAGGACATGCTACTGAATGAATAAATGAATGAATAGCTGTACTAGCTTCCACGGATCACGTTAAAAATAGCTGTATTGCCTCTCATAGATCACATTAAAGGATCTGTTTTGTCTCCCGATGATCACGTTTAAAGCTGTACGCCTTACAACCTCCTCACATCCACCATCACAGAGATCACAGTAAAGGAGCTGTTTTGTCTCTCGTAAATTATGCTAAAGAAAGCGTTGATGTCTTGAATGGAATGTGATCACAATAACTGTATCATCTTTCATGGAGCACTTTAAAAGTTGTTTCATCTCCCGTGCATTATAAACGGATCACGTTAAATCTTCGTTTTGTTGTCACCCGTGGGTCATGTTAAATCACCATTGCGTTGTCTCCCTTTGACCACAGTTAAATCATTGTTTCATTATCTCCTCTGGGACATGTTAAATAATCTTTCTGCTGTCTCTCTTTGACCATGTTAAATCATCGTTACGTAGTTTCCTCTAGACCACGTTACATCATCGTTTCGTTGTCTCCCTTGGACCACGGTAAATCATAATTTAGTTGTCTCCCATGGACCACGTTAAATCATCGTTTTGTTGTCTCCCATGGACCATGTTAAATCATCGTTTTGTTGTCTCCCATGGACCACGTTAAATCATCGGTTTGTTGTCTCCCTTTGACCATGTTAAATCCTCGTTTCATTTTTGCCCCTAGACCACGTTAAATCGCCGTTTTGTTGTCTCCCATGGACCACATGAAATCACCGCTGCATTGTCTCCCCTGGACAATTAAAAAAATAATATTTGTGATTCTCTCGTGGATCACTGTAAATGATCGGTGCATAATCTTTCCTGTTACACGTGCAATTTTTTCCGGTGTTTGATTACATGGCGCGATGTGTGAATATTTCACCGCTGTTGTATTGAAGAAGCTCACAAAGGGAATAGATGAACAAAGGACGTGCCAGTAATCCGCCGATTCGACCTACTTCCACCAACCTGGAGCTGGTGGCTGGTGGCTGGCGGGTGTGCTGGGAGGCTTCCTGCGCGCACGCGCGTGCCTGTGTTCCAGTTTTGTGTTCTAGTAAAAAAAAAGGTATCCAGGATTATATCTGACTCCTGACACCCCGCCCCTCCCTTTCCCTCTTCCCATCATCTCACTCTCCACTTGTATAAAACCATGACAGCAACCAGGTGTCTGGGAATTCTCTAGGGAACTAGTGTTTCATTCATTCATTCATTCATTCATTCATTTACATGTACTGACAGACAGACAATTAGACAGATATTCACCCGACCAGCCGCCTATTTTCTCGTCCCTTCTTCTATACACATATACATAAATACCTACATATCTGCCTATCTACTTGCCTAATTACCTACCTAACTACTTCCCTACCTACCTACCTACCTACCGACCTAACTGACTACCTACCTACCTAATTACCTGCTTAATTACCCACCTACCTACCTACTTAAGTACCTACCTACCAAATTAGCTACATAGCTACCTAACTAGCTAGCTTCCTACGTACGTATATTCCTACCTACCTACCTACATACTACGTATCTACTTATCCATGTATGATACCTACCTACCTCATTACTTACCTACCCCGTGTATCTACTGTGTAAATACCTACTTACCTTCTTTTTTGTCTGCACGCATGCACGTACACAGACAGACGGACAAGCATGCATACATATACACATATACACATACACAGACAGATAGCCAGATAGACAGACAGACCGACAGCCGGACGGAACGTGCAAATACATCATGCGGTCATTTAGACGTCCTCAGACATGGTTATGTTTCATCATTTGTCCTTCTCTTTCTCCCTCCCTTCTTTCCCTCATCTAATCTCTCTCTCTCTCTCTCTCTCTCTCTCTCTCTCTCTCTCTCTCTCTCTCTCTCTCTCTCTCTCTCTCCTTTCTGTATCATCGTCTCTATTTCTGTCTGTTCTCCCCATGTCGCTTTGTTCATTCACTTTCCTTCTTGTCGTTATCATCTCCCCCAGCTCCCTCGCCCTCTCCTATCTCGTCCCTTCTTCGCATTGTTTCTTTTTGTTGCTCTTCTACTTTCCTTCTTACCTTTTCTTTTGCCTCATTGACTCTCTCTCTCTCTCTCTCTCTCTCTCTCTCTCTCTCTCTCTCTCTCCTCGTAGAAGTCTCACCCTATCTCTTCCTCATATTCCTCCCTCTATCTCCCACCCTATCTCTTCTCCTCATATTTCCTTTCTGTCTCTGTCTCTCTCTCTCTCTCTCTCTCTCGTAGAGTCTCTCACCCTATCTCTTCTCCTCATATTTCCTTTCTGTCTCTGTCTCTCTCTCTCTCCCTCTCTCTCTCTCTCTCTCTCTCTCTCTCTCTCTCTCTCTCTCTCTCTCTCTCTCTCACTCTCTCTCCCTCCCATTCCGCTCCGCCATGTTTGTGGCTATCAACAGAATCAACACAATATAATGAAGGAATCAAATTGTCCCACCCAACACCCAACCCGGCCTGCTGGTATTGTTGAAGTTGTGCAGGCGTGTCCGTTATTATTTCTATGTTTATGCTGTGTTGTTGTTACCACGCCCGCGCTATGACAGAGATGAGATAAATCTGTCGTTCCTGTCTGCCACATGTCGTCCAGGCCTGGAGATATCCACCTTTGTTGGATTTCTCCTGATTCTTGATAGCTTGGTTTCTTTCAATTTTGTCACTCCGATCGGAGCTGTCTTTCTTTAAGTCTTTCCTCTCTTGTATTTCCTTGCATTTGTTTATTCTTTGTTGATTTCTTGTGATTCAATTAATATCTCTAATTTACTCAACGACTTTATTTCTCTATTTCCTCTATTTATGTATGTATTGTTCGAGCGTCTGTATTACCAGCCTGAAGTATGTTATTTGAATGATTATAGGTGTATTATTGAAGGGGTTTAAATCCAAGAGGCTCGACATCATTGCACCGGGTTTTATCCCATATTGCCCAGTCTCTTTCCACAGGGTGGCCTGTCGAAAGCGCCGCACAAAGCACAAACTCTGTAGCTCCAACGACGACCCCCAGGAGTCTTCGAGA
>JACEFZ010011428.1:67500-77500 GCA_014155875.1 Cepaea nemoralis
CTCAAATCTTTTCGGATGTCACAACATGTTCCAGTTTTTGTCTTCTCATAATGTAGCACCAAAAAAAAAAAAAAAAAAAAAAACGATAACTGCTTCTTTTTAATGTTAGTGATAAGTTGTCTTAGCGATTCAGCTTCCCTCAAAATGTCAAGAATTTGCTCATTTTGGCAGTTTAATTATAACACCACACCTCCGAGGCTTCCAGTGATATTTTTCGCCTGTTTACTAAATCATGACCGCCCACGCTTTCCGGCATGGCACATGATTGATTGATTGATTACTAAATGTCCAGGATTCACAAGCGTGTTAAAATTGGTTCTGTGTAGCATGCAAGAACTCTTTTTCTAGCTTTCATGGACAAGGACTTATTGCACCAAATATTCTTCATTTGATAGAATCTAGTTTTAGCTTGTCCTATTCTGTTCATTATCTCTGTGATGCAACTTCTATCTGATGTTATCCGTGTGCCTAGATATCTGAATTTCTGCATTCCATTTTTCTTTCATGTGTTTCACATGTTCAAAATATTACATTTTTCTCATTCATGTTTGTCTTAATACCCCGTCTTCTTCAATATTGCGTTCTCATTGAATATACCTGTTCGTTGTCCTTTACACCTAATGAATATTTAATACTCTTTTATAATAAAGGAGGATGGTCAAAGGCGGATATGTACTCACGCGCTGATCCAAGTCTCACGCGCGTCTGTTGCCACAGGAAACACGCATGCTTCTGGTGTTTGACTTTTGTTGTTTTGCCTGTCCCAATCGATACAGGTTTTCACTGTTTTAGTTTGTGCTGAGCAATGTTTGTGCTTCATTAATTTCTGTCAGGACATTTCCGTCGTCTGTGAACAGTGTCCTAAACCTACTAGTTGACAATACGGAATACAGCACACATGAACGAGTGACGTAGGTACACTACACTCAGCCGTTCCCTATGCATCAAAGAAGCACACAATAAACTCTAGAGTAATGGTTGTTCTATATTCCCTGTCATGGACTGTAGCTGCTGTAAATTTCCGTCTGTATACTTGTATGTAAAATATGTCGCAGTATGTTTACTGTTTAGGTCTTGTTACGTCTTCTGTGTTATATTGTCTAATGGGGGTCGGCGTGGCCGAATGGATAAGCGAGCTCTTTTTAAACCTCTGGTGTGGCGATGCCGAAGTAACGGGTTCAAACCCTACACCGGACAGTTTGACTAAAATGTTGACTTCTCGTCCTTGACTTGTGTCAAGGTAAGTTACAAGTACCTCTGAAGTCGGAGTGGGTTCGCCTGATGGCGAGGGACACTGGTCATAGGGACAGCTAATCCACACGCAAAAATCAGCCCAGTGCACTAAACGTGGTAGCGCATGTAGAGTACACTTGAGTTCAAGGCGAGTGAACGCAATACAAATATTCAATGTCTAATTATGTCATGCCGGGCTCCGTGGCCAAAGGCTTGCGAACGCGGTTCCTGAGCCGGGTACCAGGCGTTCGAAGCTCAGCTGCGACCGATTTGTGCAGCAGACCGTGTCGCGTTGTGTTATAACGTGCTGGTATGGGAACCGGTCGTTCAGAAAGCAATGGCAAACTACTGAACGTAACACTTGCCTAGTACACCAACAGCAGCTGACAAATGCTTGTGTTGACTGCAACGTCCCGTAAGGGATACGCAACAATTTTATTTATTTAATTATGCAATATCGGGCTGGGTCAAACAGATAACTTAGATATTCAAAGCTGCTAACTTTCTGTAATGTCTCTCGATTGATACATATTTATGTTGACATATTTGCTGTATCGACTGTGATGATTTAATTGTAATTTGTTGCATTGAGAGATGAATGTGGTTTCCCGCTGCGTTCTTGCACTGATTGCACCAGCTTCCCAATTACATTCGTGGTGCTGATAACAACACTGAGATGTCAGCATACTGAAGTCCCGATACTTCTATTTCCTTGGGTTACAGGCAGATCAGAATGTTTCTTGTCAATATTTTCTCTGATATTCCTCATAATGTTTTCAGTATACAAGTTAAACAGATAAGAAGACAAAATATCCTGTCTGACTTCCTATTCTATACACAAATCAATCTGTTGTATCATCACATATTCTCACAGCTGCTTTTTGTTTCCCGTAAAGGGTTTTTACTATACGGATTTTGTTTTTTTCTTATGTTGCATATCCCTTACAGGATGTTGCAGTCAACACCAGCATTTTTCAGCTGCTCTTGACGTACTAGGCAAGATTACGCTCAGTAGATTGCCATTGCTTTCTGAACGACCGGCTAACATACCCCCGTAAGTTACCAACGCGGCGAGAACCGCTACCGATTCTCGCGCTGGTTACGTTCCTCACGTGGATATACGGGATTACGGAGAAAGACATTAACTCCTAGGCCAGGGAGACCGGCTACTAAATTCTATACGTATTGGGTGTAATTATAGATGCAAACAAACTGAAGTAATATTTTTGAGAACATAGTCTTTCCCGAGCATGCAAATGTGAGTCGTGGACCATTTCGCAATCACCAAAGAAGAAAATCAGAGCGTTTGTGTTTAAATCGTTCAGAAAAATTGTAAGAAGACCATGGACCAAGAAAAAGGAAGATAAACACATTCTACAAGATTTGAAAATCTAAGAAAATTTGATCATAAGAAGCATCATGTCTAGGAGTATGCAATAGTGTGCCCTAATTAAAGGTCACGGTGGTTTGAAAAGAACAGGGATATAAGGTGTAACAACTCATCCACGACAACTCGCGACCAGGCGATGTCACCATCTACACGGATGGCTCTGTGCTAAGAGGTGAAAGAAGTGTCTGCGGCGTTCGTGGCGAAGGTTGGTGGACGGCGTTTGTTACAGGAGAGCCTGGCATATGATACCACAACGTCTAGTCTGAGAATGGAAGTAGGTTCGCTGGCTGGAGGACAAATAGCACACTCATATCATGATTGTAAAGGACTCACAGAGTATGATGAGAAAGGTGAAGACAGGATTGCTTCGGGCAGAGGGGCAGGCTTCCATCATTCAACAGTCAAACATAGAGATCATCTGTTGGAATCACCCCCCCCCCCCCCCCATCCCCACAGGATATGCAGGCAGACAGATTGATTGGGTCTGCACCAATTGGTGGAGTATTTGTACGTAAGACAGGTGTGGTCGGGGTTCTTTGAGATCGTGTGTGTAGTATATAAGAACAGAAAGACCATCACGGCCAGGAGAGACTGATGCTGAGGATGATCAGAGAGGCTGGCCGACTCTCAGGGCTCCGAGGAGAGGCCAGACGGACACATAATCACACTGCTACTGGTAGCATTAGTTTTGGGACTCTTCGCTGTCTGTTGAAAATGATGACGGAGGAGGTCTGGAAATTTCCCTAGTGCTATGATGTCAGTTCTGGACTAACCTCAGGTGATACAAGGCACGGTTTGTGTACGACCAGGCTAGGCTTGAGCTCAGGTGACACAAGGCACGGTTTGTGTACGACCAGGCTAGGCGTGACCAGCACGCAGATTGACAGAACACATTGGAAACATGCTGGGCATGGACATGCATGAGATCTGATAGACGACCAAGAGTCTCTTCTCCGGTCCGTGCTCAGAGCCACGTTCTGTCGGGACCTGCGGCATGATAATGGTGATCACGTGTGCTGGGAAACTCATTTCTGTGATTATATCCCATAATTTTCGTGTTCCACACAGTCAAATGTGACCTATAAGAGAAGAGTTCAAATCTTCATTGCAATCACTGCTTTTGTTCTTATAATTTTCCGGCTGTTTAATATGTTGTCACGTGTGCCTCTATTTTTTCTGAACGCAACATGTCATACTCAATACAGCTCTTTAAACTAATAATTGTAATAATACAAAACAATGGTTTCCCGTAGTGAATTTGAATAACAAAGACACAATAGATTGCCTGGCATATTTAGTTGCATCTCGTCAGGTACCCCTGCAAAAACCATACAACATAAACTAAAGTAATTAGATAAATCCTTCCAGCTGAAATATGCAGCTCACACATTCACACAGTATTTTGAATTGTCTGCCACGGTAATATTAAACTGATTATCATGTCTTTCTGTTTGCACAAAGTTGCTTTCTGTACCATGCACGCCATTTACAGAAACCAACTGTGTAGCTAATTCAGTTCCTGCTGTCACTACGACTACAACTGCTGCTGCTGCTACTGCTGCTGCTGCTACTACTACTACTGCTGCTGCTGCTGCTGCTGCTGCTACTACAACTACTACTGCTGCTGCTGCTGCTGCTGCTGCTACTACTACTACTACTACTACTACTACTACTACTACTACTACTACTACTGCTGCTGCTGCTACCACTACTATTACTACTGCTTCTAATAATAATAATAAATAATAACAATAATAATCAGCATCATAATAACAGTTGTGGCCTCAACAAACTCACCTCTTGTAACCAACAAATAAACTGACACACGCTGATCCTCCTAGTGTTAGGTTTCCTGTCCTAGTGAGCAAGTGTCAGCCCCTGGTGAGCAGGTGTCAATGAACAAGCCAGGGTGTCGGACTCCAGCAAATTACCATCGACATCTAATGAGGGCTGCTCCGGTCAAAAGATCGAGACCAGGTCACGTCCATCGGGACCGGTCAGATGAACAGGATACAGTGTTCAACAGTCACTTTGTCTTGTGAGGGAGGAGGGTACAGGGAGCGTCAGTAAAGGATCCTGTTCAAAGTCTTGTGAGGATGGAGGGTACAGGGAGCGTCAGTAAAGGATCCTGTTCAACATCCTGTGAGGAAAGAGGGTACAGGGAGCGTCAGTAAAGGATCCTGTTCAACGTCTTGTGAGGATGGAGGGTACAGGGAGCATCAGTAAAGGATCCTGTTCAACGTCTTGTGAGGATGGAGGGTACAGGGAGCATCAGTAAAGGATCCTGTTCAACGTCTTGTGAGGATGGAGGGTACAGGGAGCGTCAGTAAAGAATCCTGTTCAAAGTCTTGTGAGGATGGAGGGTACAGGGAGCATCAGTAAAGGATCCTGTTCAACATCCTGTGAGGAAAGAGGGTACAGGGAGCGACAGTAAAGGATCCTGTTCAACGTCTTCTGCTGTAGTGGGTATACGGTGTTAGCCCCGTATTTGCATTTCCAAGTAGTGATGTCATGTGCGGTGTGGGCAATAGAATGCCGCCCGCCTGTACCTCCTACAACAGTGGTTCTCAACCGGTGGGGAAGTCCCCCTCGGTCAGGGGGGAATTTTATGGTTTCCAGGGGGGGGGGGGGGGGATTAAGATTATTTCAAGATCGCGTTAATACAAGAACCCATGATACTTTATGGTTCTTTACTTCTCGCTCTTCTGAAATTCGTTTTATAGCGTAAGTAGACCCGAAAATCACGTTTTGTGTAGACGTCTTGACTTGTTCTAGTATGTGTTATTAAATTTAGCTTCCATGTTTACGTATACTGTTTAGCAGCGGGGAAGGGGAGGGAATTTATAGGGAGGAAAGATGGAAAAAAAAGGGGGGGGGGAGGGATAACATTCTGAGCATATGGTGAAGGGGTGCATGGCCCCCCCCCCCCCAAAAAAAAAGGTTGAGAACCACTATCCTAGAAAATGTCCTGGTATCCAGATAAGCTGACTCGACCTGGGAGAGCAGGTCCATTAAAACAAATGTTCTCTGCTTCGATTGGGATTTGAACAGACGACCACCAGCCGGTAGGCTACCCTTCAAGCTATACGCAGATTAAGAACAAATTCAGTAAAGTATATGCAAATGGCGAATAAATCAAAGACGTGTAGTTAAAAGTTAGTTATGTCTTATTTACAGAACGTTTCAACCAATCCCAGCATGTAATGGCTTTGTGGGGGTTTCTAGGCAATTTTACGATTAGTAGTTCGACACTGCTTTCTGAACGACCGACACTCATACCATGTAAATATCAACGCAAAGCTATTTGATTATACACCCTCGTGGTGGACTTCGAATCCAATATGTCGGGACTGTGAACCTGCTTTCACTGCCCCCTAGCCTCGGACGCCGACCAACAAAGTATCAGTAAACGTTAGAGAAATCAAATTAAGTGTACAAGTCAACCCAGACAGAAGAAATAAACCACAACCCAATTTGGATAAATCAAACGAGAACAAGTCAGTGAAGCACATTCCAGACTATACAAGTAGGAGATTAGTATAATTATAAAACCATAGTCCAAATAAAAACATAAAATATGACTGAAAAACTCGACGAGTGAAAAAAACCCAAAAGCAAGCAAACAAGCAAGCACGCACACACACACACACACACACACACACACACACACACACACACACACACACACACACACTGAGAGAGAGAGAGAGAGAGAGAGAGAGAGAGAGAGAGAGAGAGAGAGAGAGAGAGAGAGAGAGAGAGAGAGAGTAGAGCGTTTCCACGGAAATCTTTGTCAATTTATTTTGTTCGGACTGTCGTAAAAGCTCGGAAGCACATCCCTTCCCCTCTCTTTCCTTATAATGATTGGGCCTGGAAGTACATTTGTGGATTTATCTGAGCAACACCGCCATTTTGATTTCACAGGATGTTAGAAAGGGGTGGAGAAGAGGAGATGAAAGATGTAGGCAGAGGAAGGCGCACTTTGTGAATGAGATCAAGCGTAAAATCTTGTATGTCTCAGAGAGGGCATCTTTTAATTCGATCACCGATAATACGGGATCTCCCCGCTGGTGTGATGCCACTCTGGCCTCGGCTAATTTAGGAGAGCGTGCCCGTCAGCCCGTTAGTCACGGGGTCGGATCAGCATGGAGACGGAACTCCACAAGTGACGTGGGCTGCCAGGCTGAACCAGACTAGGATGTACCAGGGCGTGTCACGGCAAGTACGGGTAACCCAAGTCATGATGACGTCATCATACCTCGCGTGTTCATTGGTCCAGGACAATGTGGCTCTTGCACCATATACTCATGTACTTCAAGGCGTGTCAACTGAGTCCTTCACTTTACCTGTAGCAGGCAACAATACCTTCACTTTACCTATGGCAAGGACAAATACCTCCACTTTACCTATGGCACGCAGCAATACCTTAGACCCTCTCTGCCTAAGTCAGGAGAGCTGGGAAAACACTACAGCAGACTGCAATGAATGAATCACCAATATATATATATATATATATATAAACTGTATTGTTTATAGAAATTTAGAGAGGAAACAGTCAGAATGAACGACCAACCGTCCCTCCACCTATCCTAGTGTTCAGTCAATCGCTCCTAGTTTTGACCAGTCTTTCCTAGTTTTCAGTAAATCTAATTATACATATAATATTCTGGCACATATTTACACACATACAACGTGTGCGCACATAAAATAACATACTTACGTTTACAATACAACAAACAGATTCGCAGACTTCAAGTTTGCCGCAAACGACAGAAATGCGAATGAATAATTACACTAATTCTCTTTGACTTCCGCCTGACCAGAAGCCACTAGGGAAACCACTTCCGGTGTAATCTCCAACCCAAATTGTCTTTTCTATAGCGGCTAAACAATTGAAGACTTTTCCCAGCCCTCTGACCTCCCGGGGCCAATGACTAACCGGTGTGTAACAGTTTCCTTCCTGCCATACTTGCCCCAATGATTACAATGCTATTGGGAATGAGTGCCCAATGCTCTTCACTGATCCGTATACTAGGAGAATGCTCGCGACGATGAACAGCGGAAAGGCCGACTGCTATGTTGTTGCATTTTTAGTATATAGTGGTACAGACATTATTGTAAGTAGTGCGGTTTACACAATACGTGATTTCTCTCATTTACAATTTGTGCTCCACGTGTCAACTCTATATTTCCACGTGTCCACTCTATATCTGCACGTGTCAATTCTAGGTCTCCACGTGTCCACTGACTCACCTCTTGTCCACTCTGAAGCTTCATGTTTCTATTCCAGGGCTTCATGTGCCCAGTCTGACTCTTTATGCATCCACTCTAAGCCCCCTCGTGTCCACTCTTGCTCTTCATGTGTCCACTCTAAGCCTCCACGTGTCCACTCTTATTCTTAATGTTTCAACTCTAAGCATACAGTGAATGAATCACCAAAATAACAAGAAGCAGACTGTGAGCTTTACTAAAACACGATTACAAGAAACAAATTAGACGTTTCGGCCCAAGCCTTCGTCAGCACAGAACAGACAAACACAAACCAACACAAATCTACATGAAACACACTACATGATAATACTATTAAGGGTGCTTATCTGAATGTGTCCTAGCTTGGAGTGACTGACGACTGATACGAGTTCGACGGCTGTCAGCGGATTGTATGGGCCGGATGTATGGTCAACGGGTCAAAGGTCAAAACGTCAGAAGCTCCGCTATTGGCTAAACAACTCGGCGGGAAGGGGGTGCGGTGGAGAGGCACCCATGTTGGCAAAGGTTAATAATAGGATAGGCGAAGATCTCACGGACGCACTTCGCAATTGGCAATTTCTCTCTGTGCGCTCGAAACACAGTGGCAGAAGATTTAATTGCGATGGGCCTCACAGAGGGGTATGAGTAGCGGTCGCCCGGAAACGATTGCAGACCTCCGAACGCAAACATGCTAAGAAACCCCAAACAGCAGAAAAAAATGCTGGGGCAGACTGCGACGTCCTGCAAAGGACATGCAATTACCTTTTAGTGGACTATACAACTGTGGGTGGGGGTGGGGTTTGGAAGTTAAATGAAACTGTGTTGGACATTGAGGCCGTGAGGGAAGAGTGTACCCAAATGGAAGATAAGACGGTTTTCGAATGTTTGACGATCCCATTCGTGGGATGCGCACGATTTGATCGCCGTGACCTGTATGTCAGCCATGCTTATTAACTCTAAGCATAAACGTGTTCACTGTTACTCTTCATTTATCCACTCTTACTCTTTACGTATCCATTCTATTCTACCATGTGCCATCTGATTCTTTATGTATCCACTCTTCATGTTTCCACTCTAATCTCCCACGTGTCCACTCTGACACTTCATGTATCAACTCTTACTCTTCATGTTTTCATTCTAAGTCTCCAGATGTCCACTCCGACTCGTCATGTGTCCACTCTAAGTCAACGCGTATCTAAGTGTCCAGTCTGAAGCGCTTCCTCGGTTCACGGCGGCACTGCAAATGTAAACCCGGTAGCTCCACACGGGCACGCTGACGCTCCACACGTCATACTGACGCTCCATGTAAATGTTATAACGCTCCACGTGGACACAGTGAGCCCTACGTGATATTTTGACACTTCATGTAGACACTCAGACGTTCGACATATATACTCTGACGCTTCATGTAGACACTCGGACGTTCGAAATATATACTCTGACGCTTCATGTAGTCACTCTGACGTTCCAAATATATACTCTGACGCTTCATGTGGACACTCAGACGTTCGGCATATACACTCTGACGCTTCATGTAGACACTCAGACGTTCGACATATACACTCTGACGCTTCATGTGGACACTCAGACGTTCGACATATACACCGTGACTCTCCACACAGACACCGTGACTCTCCACACAGACACCCTGACTCTCCACACAGACACCCTGACTCTCCGAGTAGATCCTGTAGCACTCTATGTGGTCACAGCGAGCCTAGCTTGGTGCTATAAAGCTTCAGGTGGACACAGCTAGCCACACGTGAATCTATGACGCTCTACATGCATGCCCTCTGTCTGTCTGTCTGTCTGTCTGTCTGTCTGTCATCCTGTCATCCTGTCTGTCTGTCTGTCTGTCTGTCTGTCTGTCTGTCATCCTGTCTGTCTGTCTGTCTGTCTGTCTGTCTGTCTGTCTGTCTGTCTGTCATCCTGTCATCCTGTCTGTCTGTCTGTCTGTCTGTCTCCCAAATCTGCTGTGACCACAAGGCCGTACTCCAGAAGTTATTCCTGCAAACCGGAAAATCTGTTTCGCACACCAGAAAAACGTGGCAAGGAATCTAAAATACGCCATTCGTAATTCAGTAACTTCATTGACATATTATTTTAATGTCTCACCCCACCCCTGCT
>JACEFZ010011429.1:0-32500 GCA_014155875.1 Cepaea nemoralis
ATCAGGAAATTGCCAGCCAAAAGCCGGAAAGGGAACCTGCCCTCCCGCCGGACGGATTTTATGATTTTTATGGTGGTCACTGTGGAAGGATAGCGAAACAATTCACAACCTGCATAAAAGCATACCGTTTGTGTTGATTTAAAAACAATGATGAGCATCAGTTGTTCAGAACATAGAGGTAAACTTAAGGAACTTGCCAAGAAATACAAAACCCAAAAAAAAAAAAAAAAAAAAAAAATGCTAGGATTGATTGTAACGTCTGTAAAGGCCTATGCAACTAACTTTTTTGTTACTAGTCTAATGGTTACCGTTTGTAAACCGGACGTTTACCGTTTGTTTGTACCGTTTGCCACCGTACGCTTTGTATTTTGTAAAGCAGCAGAGAAGTGCGTGGGCATTTACAGCCCGTTCATATGGCTGGAATCACAGCATTATACCAACGTGTGTGTACTAAGTGATTCAATGAGCATGATTCAGAAGATCTAAGCTGGATCTGTACGTAGACAGTGGACTGAGTCGCTTCGGAAGTCTGTTGTCCGTAAAGTCACCTTCATCTTCGTGCCGGGACATGCGGGAGTCGAGGGAAATGAACGAGCTGACAAACTGGCTGGCTCTGCACCCCCTGTAAATGGCCAGCCCATGGATCGTGCCGATGTTATTAGCGTCCTCAAAGATATGGCGAGAACAGAGGACATTGACGTCAGTGAATCCACATCGCTGTCCAGGATGAAAGACTTGGGAGTAAGAATCGGCACTGCCAGACGCGAGAGGTACATCGGGAAAACAAGGCGCCTCGTCAACCAACACAGAACTGGCACTATTAACCACCGGACGCTGATGCATATGCTGGGGGGGGGGGGGGGGAGGATCTGAGCACCCGTGGACATGTCCGGAGTGCAATGTAGATACCCAAACTGATAACTGATAACTGATGGTTACCGTTGTAATGAATGTGTCATTGGACATTTATAATGAGGTAATTATCTCTTGCATAAGGACTGCCCAAGGATATACAGGATTGTTATGTACCTTTTATAGACAATTCCCATAGATCTTTTGTGTATTTCTTACATATAGTTTATAAGTTTAGGTTAGTTTAGTTTAGTTTAGTTAAGTTTAGTCGACCGATTAACATCACGGTACACGGGTGTAATCCATAAGTGCTCAGTTCTACTCCTAACTCAAGCCTGAGTCAGGAGAATCTCAGCTCAGTGCACGAACTCCGTAGCACCGGCGAGGATTCTAAAAATACTTTGCTTAGGGATTTTTAACTCGAAATTTTGCCCGGGCAGCGCCGTTAGGCTACTCTTTTTCGATTTCCAACTGTCAAGGGATTATTTACTTGTGCAACAATACACACGGGCGTCCGATCTCACTACCCAGAGACCAGGGGCAATTTTGTTACTGGAAGTCTACGTGAAAAAATCCTGGCCTTCACCGGGGCCGAATGTGCTAGCTACTGCGCTACAACATCCCCTAGCCGCCATTTCGTCGTCCAGTAATCATCTTCTAGAACAGGGTTTGTTAGTTTATTGTGTGTATCCTCTGTCATACTTCCGATTATATTTGCAAGACATGTCCTCAAACTCCAGAGCACATCATACAGATCCACACCCACTGTCAAGAGACTGGGCACCAATTCTGGCTTTATGAGCCAAACTAGAACCCAAAGTTTTGGGTAGAGATCAAGATCTGCATTGGATAGTAGAACTTATCCAGAAAATAAATGTTGAAGTCTGATGGTAAAAACCATGACACAAAAGAAAAATATACTTACTAACGTTCATGTATGACTATATAAAACGTTAGTTGCAGTTTTTTACAGAACGCTGCAATCAACTTTACCATATCTTGGCTGTTTGTAATTTGCTGGGCAATATTACGTAAGTCCTACAAGAAACAAATGAAAATTCCTAAATTGATTAGAGAAATTAGACGTAGACAGTCAAAATGTTTTGAGCATGTTATGAAAAGAAATGAATTCGAGAACTTAGTGACAACTTGCAAGCTCGAAGGGAACAGACCAAGGGGATGACCGAAAAGTAAATACCTGGATGGCTTGGCCACATGGCATGGTGGAGACAAGAACACTGAGCTTATCCACGACTCTAGGTGATCGAGTGAAATGGCGAGTCATGACCTGCCCACAGCTTTCCGGCATGGCACATGATGGATGGATGGATGAACATTTTACGAGCAGGAAAGCGTACGCGATAACCATACACGTTTCGCATGCAGAAACACATTTCCTAGATTATCCACAGTGATTTGGATTGCTGGAATAACCCTAAATGTTTTGCATATCCTTTACAGGACATCGCCGTCAACATCAGCATCTTTCAGCTGATTGTTGATTTCTTGTCAAGATTACGCTCAGTAGTTTGCCATTGCTTTCTGAGCGGCCGGCTCACATACCCCTAAGTTACCGACGCGATTCGAACCACTGCTGATTCTCACCGTCATCACGTTACTTACGAGAGTATACGAGATAACGGAGAAAAGTCGCTAACCTCTAGGCCAAGAAGCCGGCGGAACAACCCTACAGAAGCAAATTATAGGAACTCGACTTTCTGTACATCTTTCCATCTTTAGGATACATTCATGTTGCTCTTATTCATCATCACTATGTGCCATGCCGATAAAAGTGGGGGTTCGTCTTTCATCATCTCACGCCATCACCGGAGTCTCGGATCAGGTCTATGTTCTGATTCTGATTACGCCGTGTGGCCAAGCTATCCAGTCATTTGTCTCTCTGTCTTCTCCTTGTCCTTTAGATGTTTCTTAGCTGTTTGTCTTATTACTATAATACAACAAGGTCTACGATCTCAACATTAATCCGTAGATTGAAGATAGCTGAAAACACAATAATAATGGAATAACCAAACCCGACACCCCACATTGTGCCGACGTAATTGGAAGGGTACAAGCCTTACTCTAGTGCGAGGAAATGCAACATTAGACTAAATGTCATAACAGGGCAGCCCAGACTCTAAGCATTGATCGACAACTGGTATAGGATGGAAGATCCGAAAGGTGGACAGTCAGAGCATTGCATGCTGATCCGACATTTTCTGCAGATTGCCTTGTTCCAGATGTATTGCTGATACCTGTTCTCTGGAGTAAACTAGGCAGGCCGAGATAATGATTATGCTGCATGGGCAACACATGGTCTTTACATACAGCCCATGCTTTGTGCTATGGAGAGGTATAACTCCATTTTACACACTATCATCTATCAAGACGGGAAGGTGCCAGTCATCTGAAATAACAAAGCTACGGATGTTTGAGTCTGAACGCTTATAAAAACCACACTGGAGGGCAAGGTTAATGGCAAGGGAGCAAGGGATAGACAACGAGACAAGTGGGAGGATAACATCAAGAGATGGACGAACATCAGTCTGACAGAATGTACAATCAAGGCGAGAGACTGACAGTGTTGGAAATCCATTGCAGCCAACCTTGATTGTGGAGACGACGCTTGATTGATTGATTGAGTCTGGATTTCAAATCGTTTCGAACAAAGAGGGATATAGGGCGGGACGTTCCGACATGCTCACAACCAGAGTATCACTGGAACGATAGGTATCTACGTCTTACGGCATTGGTTGAGCTTCTGTGGGTTTGCCTCATATGTCAATTCTTCAAACCAAGACCAACGATTAAAAATAACCACGCTTACAGTCATACAGTCATATACAATTCTTTTATTTTGCCTCATTTGTATTATATATTACATATTGCAGTGTAAATGCCGAGGTAGCAGGTTTAACACCTACACAGGTCAGCTGGACTAAATTATTGACTTCTCGTCCTTGAGTTTAGGACGTGAATTACAAGTACCTCAGAAGTGGGAGTGAGTTCGCCAGATGGCGAGGGACACTGGTAATAAGGAAAGCTACCCCACAAGAGAGAATCAGTTCTGTCACTAAAAGTAATAGAACATGTATGATACCGCTTGAAAATGATGCTGCTCTATGATACAGGTTCAGTATTTTTTATGATACAGGTTCAGTATTTTTTATGATACAGGTTCAGTATTTTTTATGATACAGGTTCAGTATTTTTTATGATACAGGTTCAGTATTTTTTATGATACAGGTTCAGTATTTTTTATGATACAGGTTCAGTATTTTTTATGATACAGGTTCAGTATTTTTTATGATACAGGTTCAGTATTTTTTATGATACAGGTTCAGTATTTTTTATGATACAGGTTCAGTATTTTTTATGATACAGGTTCAGTATTTTTTATGATACAGGTTCAGTATTTTTTATGATACAGGTTCAGTATTTTTTATGATACAGGTTCAGTATTTTTATGATACAGGTTCAGTATTTTTTATGATACAGGTTCAGTATTTTTTATGATACAGGTTCAGTATTTTTTATGATACAGGTTCAGTATTTTTTATGATACAGGTTCAGTATTTTTTATGATACAGGTTCAGTATTTTTTTCAATTCTTTTATACCATTACCCTATTCCCGTTCAACCTCAGAAGAGAAGTTATATTAGGGTGCATCGTCTGGCTCAGATTAATAATCGTGTGACTGAGTCAGCCAAACATAGGATATTAATTTGAAGATGATTGTTGTCTAAAGAGGGTAATGAGATAAGGCTAAGTATTAGACTATGCTTGGGTTACATACACTACAAAGCTCTCGTAAAATTCATAATCCTCGACTCTTAAATTATTATCGATTAGTTTTATTTCGAGCATTCATCCTTAATGGCACTTAGTAATGGGTAATGGCCTTTTCCACAGAAGTGCCCCTTGAAATCGTCCAGATCAAGAGCCCACACCATGACGCCGCCGAATCCATTGGTCTTGGAGTAGCGAACCTTCTCTCTCAGACTGGCATCAGTTTCGTAACCCACCCACTGATTCCCGGAGACCAGGTAAGGCGCATGTTGGTCAACGATGGTATGTGTAGCAGCACCTTTGCTCAAAAGCTCACAGATCTCGTAGTAGGCCAGGTATCCGGCTTCTCGGGTGTACGTTCCAGCAACCCCAGCGGAGGCGGGAGCGCCAACCCCATTGGCGGCGGTGGTCAGTGTGAAGGATCTGCCATAGCAGTGGCAGGCCGATCACGATCTTGTTTTTCGGGGCGCCTTTCTGCACCCAATAGTCGGCGGCCCATGCTACATTTAGGTTAGCATTGTCACCTGGGAACAGTAATGGGTTGTTAGTGAAATAGTTAACACACGCTGAGTAGGTCATGTAACAAAGATTAATCAAGAAAAGAGTACAGACTGGTTAAACGAATCACTAACCTAAATCAAAATGTTATTTACGTGTGCATACACAGGCGTGAGATACACACACACACACGCGCGCGCGCGCGCACACACACACGCACAGACACCCTTACAGAGAGTTAGTGAGAGACAGACAGACAGATAAATTGAGAGAGAGAGAGAGAGAGAGAGAGAGAGAGAGAGAGAGAGAGAGAGAGAGAGAGAGAGAGAGAGAGAGAGAGAGAGAGAGGTACCAACATACACATGCGTGAACGTACCAACATACGCACACATTCACAATTTTATACACATTGTGTATTTAATTTCATGTCTTCTGCTTCTTCGTCTTCTTTCTTCTTCTTCTTCTTCTTCTTCTTCTTCTTCTTCTTCTTCTTCTTCTTCTTCTTCTTCTTCTTCTTCTTCTTCTTCTTCTTCTTCTTCTTCTTCTTCTTCTTCTCCTCCTCCTCCTCCTCCTCCTCCTCTTCCTTCTTCTTCTTCTTCTTCTTCTTCTTCTTCTTCTTCTTCTTCTTCTTCTTCTTCTTCTTCTTCTTCTTCTTCTTCTTCTTCTTCTTCTTCTCTTCTTCTCCTCCTCCTCCTCCGCCGCCTCCTCCACCTCCTCCTCCTTTTCTTTTTCAGGTGCTGAGTCTGTAGAAGACATTAGCGATAATAATTCTCAGCTTCTTTCTGTCATCTGGTATTTTATTAAAGTTGTGTCATAGACATATCTGAAAATATTTATATTTTGTATTTCTGTCTTTGAATCATTCAATATGTTTAATGTTTGCGAATATTGTCTTGTCGCTAATGTTGAAAATTTCAGATGATAAAAACACATTCTTGTATAATTTTTAAATGATCTTAATTCACAAATTTATATTTCACATATGGTGGTAGATTCCAACTCCCAGTACATGTTCCTCATGATCGTGGGTATGTTTTCAGTGGAGAAGGTCTTGATGTTTACTCTGCCAAAAGCTGTTGTACTGAATATAAAACATAAATGTGGGGGTCTAACGTAGGTTAAAACAATCATCATGATCATTGAATTGCCAAAAGGCGTTAATGCTCATATCACTCATATCTCTCCACATACCCCTGTCCTTGGTGTTCTGGATCAACTCTACAGTTGATCCTTCCCCATACCAACATCTCAGTCCATCCAACAGCACATTGCTCTTGATATTCTTTTGCCTCTTCTCCAACTGACCTTCCCAGCCGTCACCAGCCTGGGTGGGTGAGGATGTGTGTGGGGGATGTGTGGTGGGTGGGAGATGTGTGTGTGTGTGTGGGGGGGGGGAGATGGTGTATGTGGGTGTGTTGGATATGTGGATTGGGGATGGGTGGATGGATGGGGGCATGTATGTGCCTGTGCGTATGTATGTGGTTTGGTGGTGGATGTGTGTGTGTGGGGGACACGCGGATGGATAGGGGATGGGATTGGATTTGTCTCATAACATGGTAACATGCATTGTTTATGTTTACAATATTCATTTAACAATGTTTTTTTCCTATGTGAATGCATTATGCACTGATGAACGGCAGATGAGTGATTGGAAGGGCCGCATGTAAGACGGGCCTGCGTGCCCAATTTGTTACCATTCGAAAATAAAGTGCGTTTGTTCGTTCGTTCGTTCGTTCACGATGTTCTCCAAAATCTCTTTTCTCATTGTGTGATCAAAGAACGCTGTTTGTCTTCTTCTTATAGTTCTATATTTTGTTCTATTTCCTTTAACCTCTTCCAGGCATATGTTGGTACTCTGACAAATCAAGGCATTCGTAACATTTTCTTAGAAACCACATTTCCAGCCACTTTCTAGTTTGTTCATTCACGTCCCCGATTCACTTCTATACAGTAAA
Organism: Cepaea nemoralis; assembly: GCA_014155875.1. Lineage (NCBI taxonomy): Eukaryota > Metazoa > Mollusca > Gastropoda > Stylommatophora > Helicidae > Cepaea > Cepaea nemoralis. The sequence continues at coordinate 7,096 of JACEFZ010011429.1, forward strand.
ACAGGTTGTATGGCTGTGAATCATGGACCATGGATGAACAAAGTAGGAAGAGCTTTGAAGCGACGGAGATATTATAACACTAGAGAAGACTGAAGCCAATGATTCGTGCGTCAGATGTGATGTGAAACAATCCTAAAGTTCTGCATTTGTTTTAAATGCATTAGCTTCTTGAATAAATGCAGGACCTCCCTACATACTTCACATTAGATGTAGGGTGTGGAGGATAATTTTGTATGTTTCCTGTTAACAGAAAGGTTTCTACATAAGCTGAGCAACATTATTCTTTACTTAAATCGTCGAATATTCTTCCACAAAAACTATCCTTTTTTCCATTCTACCATTACCCTTACCCCGCGCAACCTCAGAAGAGAAGTTATATTAGGGTCATCCCTGGCTCACATTAATAATCATGTGACAGATTCAGCCACAATTCGGATATTAATTAGATGAGGAAGAATATCCAAAAGGGACAATGACCTGGTATAAATTACCTGTGTCTTGAGCATGTTTATATAGTGGGCTGTTATGTCCGGTTACCGTTTCCCAGCTTCCGTGGAGGTCATAGGTCATCAGATTGATCCAGTCAAGATTCTGGGCGATATTAGGCACTTCGTATGCAGAATCGATGTTGCTTTTCCCAGCGGCCACCGCAGCTGTCAGAAGCAGTCTGTTGCCACCAGTGGCCTCTTTGTTGAAAGCCTGTCTCAGCTCTGACACCAGGAGGGAGAATTTATGCTTATCGTCTGCAGGACTGCCTCTGTTTGCGGGGTATTCCCAGTCAAGGTCGAGGCCATCGAGTTTGTGTGATCTCAGAAACTGAACCGTGCTGGTGACGAACTCGTTCCTTGAAGCTGGAGTATCGACCACTAGATGGAATGGATCTGATCCTAAATTCCAACCGCCGACTGCAACAAGAACTTTTAGATTGGGATTCTTTTGTTTTAGATTGGTAGTCTGAAGTAGAAAGGAGCAAAACATAAAATAACATACATGCAAATAATTAAATAGTAAACAGTACATTAATTTTGACAATCTGAATTTAACATCTCATATACGTAATGTTTGTAACTTATCGACTGAATTATGTTTGGCTGGTTGTCAATCCCTTGAAGACTGAGTTATTTAGTTTTTTTTTGTTAATGAAAACGATGGACAGAAGGAATAACAGAGTCCACGGGAATCTCGATATAAAGCCCGTAGATGGGCATTCTCCCACTGATTATGCTTCACATCGACACCCGCAGAGTACAAGAGGAACAAGATGAGATGAGGTGGTTCCTTGCAGGTTCCTTGCGCCCTGAAAAGATCTTACATATATCGGAAACAAATCGTCGTTGAGACCTCTCTCCCGATATGGTACCTGGCTACCTCTAATCTCTACACATCTTCACGGGTCTGTGTGGCAGAGTTCTTCTCTTTTCTAGGCTAAAATAACAGCTGAGTGTGCAGGACCAGTACAGGAGCTTCACATACCTGGTCAAGTTTCAGCACAGAACACACAGAATGGCTAAGATTAAGCCTAAGTTCAAATGTTTAAGATATGTCATTGGCAGCGGACTCTAAACCCATGCCCACAGTTTGAATCATACAGTGGACTCTGTACGACATCGTATATGGCACTGTGTCCAAATGTTCGCCCACAGTTTGAATCATACAGTGGACTCTGTACGACATCGTATATGGCACTATGTCCAAATGTTCGCCCACAGTTTGAATCATACAGTGGACTCTGTACGACATCGTATATGGCACTATGTCCAAATGTTCGCCCACAGTTTGAATCATACAGTGGACTCTGTACGACATCGTATATGACACTTCGTCCAAATGTTCGCCCAGAGTTTAAATCATACAGTGGACTCTGTACGGCATCGTATATGGCACTGTGTCCAAATGTTCACCCACAGTTTGAATCATACAGTGGACTCTGTACGACATCGTATATGGCACTATGTCCAAATGTTCGCCCACAGTTTGAATCATACAGTGGACTCTGTACGACATCGTATTTGGACATTATGTCCAAATGTTCGTCCACAGTTTAAATCATACTGTGGACTCACTACGACATCGTATATGACACTTCGTCCAAATGTTCGCCCACAGTTTGAATCAAACAGTGGACTCTGTACGACATCGTATATGACACTTCGTCCAAATGTTCGCCCAGAGTTTGAATCATACAGTGGACTCTGTACGACATCGTATTTGGACATTATGTCCAAATGTTTGTCCACAGTTTAAATCATACTGTGGACTCACTACGACATCGTATATGACACTTCGTCCAAATGTTCGCCCAGAGTTTGAATCATTCAATGGAGTCACTACGACATCGTAAATTACAATATATCAAAAAATCAGAATTGGCATTGATCGTGTTATATAGTAGGCATTCTTCTTCGTTTCAAGTAACTCTCCTGGAGCAGATACCGGCGATCATGCGTCTCCATTATTTTATGTCATTATCATTGACATTTTATGGAAGGCGGCGTTAATTTTATTGTTAAACGTTCCTCAACTATTTAACCTGCCTGCCACAAGGCAGGTGCCTTAGACAGAGAATTCCCGACTATGCACTGAATCCAAGGGATGCGGGAATGCGTCACGGGAATGACAACGTGAAGCCGACGTAACGTAAACATAGGATACGCTGTGGAGAGATATAAAGATCCGGTCGTGTTTTCATGGAGTGGCACAAGTGGATGTTTGGATGCGGTGATTCAAGGAACTTCAAGTTAGGAACAAGTGGAGGGAATTGTTGATAACAATCCATGGATGGATAGAAAAACAGGGAAACGGACCTAGATGAATCTCGAACAAACGAGACAACAAAGATCTAAAGGAACTGTAGAATGGAAGACAGACTGTCAGGGCAAATGATACAGAGTTTAATGTATATTCCTGGTTAATTTTTAGTAGTTGTTGTCTCTGTGGTAAGGGAGCGCTACGAGGCCCCTGGAATGTTTATATTATAAGTCTGCAAGGCCGAAAATTAAAGGACTTGAAATCGTTTGCTGATCTGCGTGTTTTATGTTCCTGTTCACCGGTTTATTAAGGTGAGAGACTTTGAGATTTCGTTATCGTTACACATTGACGAGCATAACTGCTTCAGCGTGAATCTCCATTTATTATTATTGTTCAGCAGAACGGGAGTTACGTCAAGGCACTGCCCACATAATTTCCTTTGTCTTCGTTCGCTTCATTTTATTTTTATATTCTGATAAAGGCTTTGGGGTTAACCTAACAGCTCAATGGTCAACATAGCGGTTCCAGGGTCGACCTAACAGCTCAATGCTCAATCTAGCGGCTCTATGTTGTATGTATCTGTGCATGACAACAAGGTCGTTTCCAGGCTGAAGAAATAAGACCATGTGCCCAAGTGTCGCCATTAGGTGCACAGGCTAACAAGTACAAATAAAGGGCATGTTACACGCCTTGGTGCATATGATTATATGGTATGTAAGTTAAAGTAAGGAACCCCTTTACACCCCTTGACGCATATGATTATATGATATGTAAGTTAAAGACCTTTCACACGCCTTGACGCATGTGGTTATATGGTAAATAAGTTAAAGTATGGAACCCCTTTACACCCAATTCTGGTCATGAACATGGAGGATAGGCAGTGAAACGGTTAAGGCCTCTGGAGTGTTTATGCTCGTGGCCACCGTTTGCATTCGCATTTTCCTCATGTTGGACTGGTAGTTTATGGTTTCATCGCCCTGCTACTGAGTTGAGTGCGTGGCGCAACACTGTGAGCTGTGAATTTCGTGTGAAATGCTTTTAAATCTGCCCGAGTTTGAGGAGCATGAACTGCATGTTCAGAGCAATGGCGGCTGGTTATGTGCCAGAATTGACCGGTTTTTGTGCCTTATGCAGAAATGTGTGGCTGCTGGTCTTCTGGCTGACTGCCGCTTCCTTTGACGATGAACTGTGCTTCGTGGAGGACTGTTGTTTTGGCATTCTGGCGACGGCATTATGTACAGTGAAAGCTTTTACATCTGTCCGAGGTTGTTTTGTTGCGTGAACTGCATCTCGGAGATAAAATGGCGTGGCTGGCTAGGTAACATCTAGAAACGGAACACTAACATCTAGAAACATCGAGACTTTGTAGGTGAACATCTGGTTGGGAAGTGACTGTCACCTCCATCAAGGATGAACGGTATGTTTCGTGGAGGACTTTTGTGGTGACATTCTAGTGGCGGCATTATGTACAATGTGCCTGGGTGGGCTGTTGTTTGTCGAGACTAATGTCTTTTTCACTTTTCACATGGGGCAGTGAGGAACATTTTATGTGATATTCACTGGCACAGGAACGGAACATAATGGGGACGATCCGTTGCTGTGATGTTGGAACCGCGACTGAACTGAACTGAACTCAACCCCTTTACACCCCTTGACGCATATGCTTATATGGTAAGTAAGTTTAAGTAAAGAACCCTTTTACACGCCTTGACGTATTTGAGTATATGGTAAATAAGTTAAAGACCTTTAACACGCCTTGACGTATATGATTATATGGTAGTTAGTTAGTTAATGGGTATATGGTAAGTAAATAAAAGCAAGAAACCCTTTTACACGCCTTGACGTATATGATTGTATAGTAAGTAAGCAAAAGATCTTTTACAAGCCTTGACGCATATGGTTAGCGGGGTGGAGATATCAAATATCAAAGGAGAAGTGATGTACCTCCTACCCTCCGCTAGCCTATGGGACACCCTTGGGCAAGGTGGAGTATTTGTATAGCCTCCCGATCTGGGTTACGTGAAGCCATGTGTGCAGGTGGTGGATGCGGCTGAAGAGCAGCCGACAATAGTTGTAGGTTTTGGTCTCCAGCTTCATGACGGTAGGCAGAGGATCTCTTTTTGGGGGAGACAATGGCTACGGTCATTGACCAGTATGGTCACTGCTAAGAAGGAAAGCAATGGCAAACTACCTTCTTTACAGATGCCAAGAAAATTATGTTTTGCGATATCATCGAAAATCAGAGAAACGGCGTAAATGGGTGCTCCATAGGAACAGCCTCGCCCGGTAGGGATAGTCATATGCACAAGGTGACTTCAGACCGTCAGCAGGCTACTGAGTGCAAAAGATTACTATCATTGAAAGTAGGAACTTGGAATATTAGAACAATGAATGTAGATGGAAAATTGGATAACATCAAACAAGAAATGGGAAGAGAGAATATTAACATATTAGGATTGTGTTTAGTTTAGTTTAGTCGACGGATCAACATCATGGCACACGGGTGTAACCCATAAGTGCTCCGTTCTTCTCCTAACTCAAGCCTGAGTCCGGAGAAACTCAGCTCAGTGCACGAACTCCGTATCACCGGCGAGGATCCTTGAATACTTTGGGTAGATTTTAAACTCCAAATTTTGCCCGGGCAGCGCCGTTAGGCTGCTCTTTTTCGATTTCCAACTGCCAAGGGATTTTTTACGTGCGCAACAATACACACGGGCGTCTGATCTCACTATCCAGAGACCAGGGGGAATTTTATTACTAGAAGTCCACGTGAAAAAATCCCGGTTCTCGCCGGGGCTTGAACCCGGGACCTCCAGCACTCGAGGCGGACACCATACCTCGAGACCACTCAGTCCCCAATTAGGATTGTGTCAGACAAGATAGAAAGGGACAAGGATTAAGACAGGGGAGGATTTTAAGATTATATATTCTGGAGGAAAGAAAAGGCAGAGAGGTGTAGCAATTATCTTGGATCGGCAAATATCAAAATCTGTTTAAGGATATTGGGCAGTGTCAAACATGGTTCTATTGGTAAAATTAATCCACATACCTTTTAACATAAACATCATTCACATATATGCCCTAACGGGAGAAAACAGTGAAGATAGTGTATATAAATTTTATAATGACACAGAGAATGCTTTGAAGAAATGTAAAAATTTACATATAAACATCATTATGGGCGACTTCAATGCGAAAGTAGGAAATCGAGGTACACACAGTAGGTAAACATGGTTTGGGAGAACGAAATGAGAGAGGATACAGACTTGTAGAAATGGAAAAAGAGCATGAACTGATTGTTGGAAACGCCTGGTTTTAAGCAACATCACGGAAGATTATGGACATGGAGAAGTCCTGACAGCAGGATTAAAAATCAGACCGATAACATCCGGATTAACAGAAGGTTTCGAAACAGTCGCACAACAGCTCCAAATGCAGACTGTTACAGTGATCACAGATTGATTATAGGCACATCGAAGGTAAAGTTAAATAAAGTCAAGTATACACAAGGAAACACTACATATGATCTGTGTGCATTAAAAAATGACAAGGAAATACAAACAATTTTAACATAGAAGTAAAGAACAGATTTGATATTTTGTCTGATCTAGAGATCTCATTTCACAATGTGGATGACCAATGGGAAATGTCAAAGAATTCAGTCAGTTTGGCTGTAGAAACAACTATCCCAAAATTAAAGAACGTCATTCATTCATTATGTGACATGCCGATAAGAGTGGTATTCATGAGTCTGGCAACTGTATCTATTCCGTATTTTTATAGAGTTAGAGCATTAATCATTTCTATTGTGAGGCTGCCTGAACCGGGGGTCTTGCCAGATTTCATATGGTTAAGAGCATTCTGAACCCCCATCTTCAAAATTGATGGTCCTTAATTATTATTTTGAAATTATACTGTTCTTCTGTGTTATCATCATAAAGGTTTTTCACATAATCTGACCATACATGAAAAATTTGATCTTTTTCTATTATGATTTTTCCATCTTTTGTCTTTAGGGAGCCTGCTGATGTATGTGTTCTTTGATTAGTAAGCTCCTGAATTCTTTTGTGCATTAGTTTGGTATTTTTATTGTTGTGTGTTGTTTCAATTTCTATGCATTTTTTTCTCGAGCCATGCTTCTTTTGCCTCCTTACATAGTGTTCTGACTTTTCTGTGAATTTCTTTATATTAGGCAGGATTATTTTTGTTCTGTCTTCTTGTTTCCATTAGCTGTAAAAATTTCTTCAGTCATCCATGTCTGACGGCCCACTTTCTTTAATTTTGGAATATATTTTGAAAGAACGTAGGTCGTAAGAAATGGATGACTGAAGAAATTTTAAGACCAATGGAAACAAGACGACACAACAAAAATAATCCTGACAAATGTGAAGAGATTCACAGGAAAGTCATAAAATTATCTAAAGATGCAAAAGAAGCACGGCTTGAAAATAATTGCATAGAAATAAAAATATTAAAAAAAAAAAACACAGTAAAAATACCAAATTAAAGACAAAAGAATTCAGGAGCTTGCTAATAAAAGAACACCTACATCAACAGGCTGCCTGAAAAAACAAGATGGAAAAATCATAATCGAAAAGCATGAGATTTTACATAGATGGTCAGATTATGTAAAATACCTTTATGATGATACAAGAGAAGAACATTATGATATTCGGAGTAATAATGAAGGCCCATATATTCTGAAGATAGAAGTTTAGAATGCTCTTAACCATATGAATTCTGGCAAGACCCGGGTCCAGACAACATCTCAACAGAAATGATCACGGCCTTAGAAGAATATGGAATAGATCATTTCGACAGACTGCTGAACACAATATATGATACTGGAGATATCTTCTTCTTCTTCTTCTTCTTCTTCTTCTTCTTCTTCTTCTTCTTCTTCTTCTTCTTCTTCTTCTTCTTCAGCGTTCCGAGCCATTGAGGTTCTTTGCTGCAGATACAATCCGTCTCCATTCGTCTCTCTGGTGGACCTTCTCTTGCCAGTCGTTGATTCCAAGTGCTTGTAGGTCTGTATATGTATTATCTCTCCACCGCCTTCTTGGTCTACCTCGGGGTCTACGGTAATTTATTTCCTGAGTGTAAGCGAGTTTTGTTTCCTATTATCTTCCATTCTTTCTATATGCCCCAGCCATTGTAGTCTATTAGCCTTCATGATACCAGTGATTAGCGGGGACTTAAACAGATCATAAATGTCTTTGTTACTTCTTCTTTTCCACTCTCCACTTTGTGTATCCCTAATGGGTCCAAAGATGCGTCTTAAAATTTTGTTCTCAAAGGTTTGTAACAAGGCTTCTTCTCCTTTAGTTGTACTCCAGGTTTCAGAGCCATACAGCACAACTGGTCTGATCAGTGTTTTGTATATTGTGATTTTGGTGTTTACGAGATAGCGCCTTTGATTTTAGTAGATGTTGTAGTGCATAGTATATCTTATTTCCAGAGTTGATTCTAGTTTGTATTTCTTCCCTTATGATGTTGGAGCAGTTGAAGATTGTACCCAGGTATTTGTATGTTTCCGTTCTTTTAATGGTCATATTATCTATTTGTATGTGGCCAGAGTTTTTAGCCATTCCGTCTCTTGAAATTACCATATATTCTGTCTTATCTTGGTTGATAACCAGCCCCATCTGTGCACGAGATATACCTCCTAACATTATGTAATTCTATATTTATTGCAATCCCGAAGAAATCAAGAGCCTTGGAATGTGATCAATATCGAACAATTAGTATAAAGAGCCACATTACACACATTTTGCTAAGAATTATCATGCAAAGAGTTAGGAAGAAAATACAACCCGAAATTGGAGAAGAACAATGTGGGTTTGTAGAAGGCAAGGGTATAGTAAATGCTGTGTATATGCTGAGAACATTAATTGAACGTTCTATAGAAGTAAACAAAGACTTACATCTTTGCTTTATTGACTACACAAAGGCTTTCGATAAAGTAAGACATTTCAGCATGATGGAGATTCTTGCAGATCTGCAAATTGATGGGAAAGACCTTAGACTCATTAAAAAAAACATATATTGGAAACAACAAGCTGCCATAATGATCGATAATGAAGTAGGTCAATATATGATGTGTGATGTCTCCAGATCTTGTTTTCCCTGTACAGTGAAATTATTTTCAGAAGTGTTGACGATATGAAAGGAATCATCATTGGGGGACCTAACATCAATAACATTAGATATGCAGATGATACAGTATTGATTGCAAACAATGAGCAGAATCTACAACATTTAGTAGATGCGATTGTTGCACACACTGAATAACGTGGATTAGAATTAAATTGTAGGAAGACACAGATTCTGGTCGTCACTAAGAAGAAGGAAATACCACAATGTAATATACAAGTAAATGGGAATATTCTTGACCAAGTGAATCGGTACAATTATTTTGGAGCAGTCATAACATCTAATGGTAGATGCCATGAAGAGATTAGAGCAAGAATCCCCACGGCGAAGGTAGCCTTTTGCAAGATGAAAAACATACTGACCAATAAACAGATGTCATTTGCAACGAGAAAAAGCGTGTTGAGGTGCTACATAGAGCCTGTGCTGTTGTATGGATGTGAAGCGTGGACAATGAGCAGACAAGATGAAAAACATCTGATGGCTGTGGAAGTGTGGTTTCTGAGAAAAATGCAAAGAATACCATGGACATACAGAAAAAACAATGACCAAGTCCTACAAGAAATAAATTAAAACCGTAAATTGATTAGAGAAATTAGACATAGACAGTCACAATTTTTGGTGACGTTATGAGAAGAAATAAATTAGAGAACTTGGTGATAACTGGCAAGATCGAAGGGAAGAGAACTAGGGGAGGGCAGAGAAGTAAACACCTGGATGACTTCGCCACGGTGTATGGTCGAGACAAAAACACGGAGCTGATCCACGACATATTGAGATGGCAAAACAGGGCGCCCACGATTACGGGCAATGCACATGATGATGATGAAGTAAGTCAATAAAAGGACCGTTTACACGCCTTGTCGTATTTGAGTATATGGTAAGTAAAAGTAAAAAAGTCAGTTGCATTTCCTTTACATGACGTTGCAGTCAACACCAGCATTTTTTGCTGTTGTGATTTCATGGCACTTTTACGTTCAGTAGTTTGTAATTGCTTTCTGAAAGACCAGTACCCATACCTTTTCGTTAAAAAACAACGCTGCCAAATCGCGAGCAGCTGTGTTTCGAAGACGGGTATGCGAGATCACGAACTGCGTCCGTAACACCATTGCTACGGAGCCGGCCAAGTAAAAGTAAGAAACCACTTTATACCTCTTGTAGCATATGATTATATGGTAAGTAAGTTAAAGTAAGGGATCTTTCCTTTAACTCGCCTTAAGGTACCATTTATTGCCTGGCATATTTCGCTGCATCTTCGTGCATGTTCGTGTTTGTTTAAAACTACCATGGGGATAACAGATGTTCCACGTTTGAACAGTACCTGTGACTGTGTTTTAACTGTTTCAGCTTAAGTATTATTCATTTATTCACTCCATATGGTATATAACTCTGCAATATGCACCTGTCGAGTTGCAGAGAAATATGCCAGACAATAAATCGTGCAACATATTGTTTGCAGCGTCTGTGTTTAAAATAAGATTCTTCTTCTCTCGTTCGTTTGAAATATGTCTATAACTGCAATGTTGTCTCTTGTATGAATGTAACTGTTTTTTTTTTTAGTACACTCAGTGTTCCATGGAGTTTATCTTCCACTGTCGTTTCTCTAGGCCAGAAGGTTTGCCTAGATATGTTGTATTTTGGGCAGTCTTGGAGTATGTGATTGCTGTCTGCGGCGCCAATCCACATGTGCACATGGCTGATTCACCAATCTTGAATATTGTATACATGTGGTTGCGTAATATATTGCGTCCTGTTCTGAGGCGCAGAATAATGATTTCTTCTGGTCTGTCCGAAAGGTAAAATCAGATAAATAAAAATTTTTGCATATCCTTTACAGGACATCGCTGTCAACATCAGCATCTTTCAGCTGATTGTTGATTTCTTGGCAAGATTACGCTCAGTAGTTTGCCATTGCTTTCTGAGCGGTCGGCTTACATACCCCGTAAGTTACCGACGCGATTCGAACCACTGCTGACTCTCACCGTCGTCACGTTACTTACGAGAGTATAGGAGATTACGGAGAAAAGTTGCTAACCTCTAGGCCAGGAAGCCGGCAAAATCAGATATTATTACTTATTATCCAAATGTCTTTTCAATAGACGGTGACTTTGCCTTTCCACAACTTTTGCTATTTAAATATATTACAATCGTTAACCATACCAACCTTCTCGTAATTTCCAACCGACCAGTCAGTCGACTCATCATTCCACTCAAACGGGGCCAACTTGTTGCCAGTGATCTTGGCGAAGGAGTAGATGATGTGTGAGCACAAGCTGGGATCGATGTCATCCGGAAAGAACTTTGTCTCTGGCGTAGTTCTATACTGGGACCAGTTCGTGTAGTAGCAGACACGGCGTTGGCAGGCGCCATTGGCTGAGTGAGCAGCCAATGCTAGAGTCAGCGAGAGAACGATTAACTGAAAACCCTGAAAATAATATAAATATATTATATCGGTAGCACTACCCATGACTCCCTGTAGCTTAGATATTGAAAATGGTTGATTTGCTTGTTCTCTCCCCCCCCCCCCCCCCCTGAATTATAGTTGCTAATATGTTTAAAATACAACACGCTTCCTAAGTAATAATACTGGATTCAACATAAATATGTTAGCAAAGTACTCTACTGTAAATACACGATTACACCAACGAGTTACAAATACCATTTTGTCACTTGATTCTGAGCCGACGGATCAGCAAAGCTTCAGGCAGATTAACAGCGATACCACTTCTTAAATATGTTTATTTTGGTCTTATCTGGAAGTTCTATTTTTGTTATCTTTATTAATGAAATTTTACTTATACTAGACCGAAGGCAGATAACGTGAATTGCCGCGTGTTCCACATCTTAACCAAGTGAAAAACCTTTAGTTGTCTAAATTCTTTTGCTACTTGACAATCTCTATCAGTGGTTATAGAATTTCATGCAAACTTTACTGACAACCACATGTTCTAAAAGTGTGTCCTATCCCGCGCCTCAACAACGTATGAACACCCCTTGATTCTCCATAAGCTTCGCATTAGTGATTCTGTAACACTATTGTTTTCCTTCTATTCTACGCAGGCACTTAGTAATGAATGGTTTAATATTTTAGCAATTGTTTAGCCGTTATCCATTCTTCTGATGCATACAGCAGTGTTGATGTTGCGCTATAGGTTAATATGCCTTGGTGCTAGGTTGAATATCTTTTGACTTTGTTTACCTCCATCGAACGCCCGTTAATATCTTCACTAAGTACAAAACATTTAGTGTGCCCTTGCCTTCTGTGAACCTACAATGTTCTTCTTGTATGTCAGGCGGTATTTTCTTCCTAACTCTTTGCATGATTATTCTTAGAAAAATCTTAGTGATGTGGCTCATTATGCAAATTATATATAGAGTTGAAAAGGAGCTTTCATAGCATTAGATAATCTGTGAAAGTCACTCTATGCATTCTCATTATCTTTGACTTTCTAAAGTGAATGTTTAGTCCTCTGGGTTGTGACTCGAATCAAGCGTATTGAGTTTATAATACGACTGATTTCACATGTAGGACAGGCGGGAAATATCAACAGTTGAGATAATCAAGCTGCGCTTTCAGAGTCATTTGAATTCCATTTCTGGCGGTGGCTATTAGGTGGCTCTTTATATAGCAGCATATAGTCAGTAAGAATCCTCATTATGTGCCTTACCGGTAAGCGTGGGCGGTAACATTTTGCCATCTTACACGATCACCAGAGTGGTGAATCAGCTGTGTTCTTGTCCCGACCGTGCCATATGGTCAAGCCATCCAGATATTTACTAATCTGCCTTCGCCTTAGTTCTTTTCCTCTTCCATCTTGCCAGTTGTCACCAAGTTCTCTAGTTTATTTCTTCTCATAACAATACCAACACATTTGACTGTCTAAGTTTAATTTCTCTAAACAGTGTGCGTTTTCATTTGCTTCTTGTATGAATTGATCATTGGTCAATTACTCAAAGTGGACAAGGTAGGGACTAATGAAAATTAGTTTTACCGATCTCCCCATGGATCGGCCACACGACGTCCAACGGGGGTTTGGACTGGTGGGCGTGCCCGCCATATAACTTTATTTTTTTAGGGTGGGTAACGGGATCCATAGGATCTATTCAGCAATTGTTATAACTTATGTTGTCTATAAGTAAGGCTATGAAGCAGAAGTACATGTATGTATGTATGTATGTATGTATGTATGTATGTATGTATGTATGTATGTATGTATGTATGTATGTATGTATGTATGTATATATATATATATATATATATCTATATATATATATATATATATATATATATATATATATATATATATATATATATATATATATAGAGAGAGAGAGAGAGAGAGAGAGAGAGATGGGAAAAAAATGATGGTATAATTTTTTTGTCTGGGAGGGGGCATAATTCCATATGACAGGCACGCCAGAAGAAGATACAAGGAAAAGAAGAAAGGGATTTTCCAAAAGGAATTACTCAAAGTCATACAAGAAAGAATTCAACATAAAATAGATGAGGAAGTAGCTGAAGAACAAAAACAGCGGCACCAGAGAAGCAATTATCTGTTTGAGGATGTTAATTGAAAAATATATAGAAGTTCAAAAAAGTATATATTTTGTTTTATAGAATACAAGAAAGCTTTTGATAGAGTACAACATGAACAATTAATTACGTGCCTTCAAGATATAGGAGTAGACGGAAAGAACATCAGGCTTATTAGTAACTTGTACTGGGAACAAGTGACGTCTATTAGATGCGGAAATAATTATTAGTCGCCTATAAAGATAAAAAGAGGAGTACGGCAGGGATATGTAATGTCCCCAAGCCTCTTCAACATATACACAGAAAGAATTTTTAAACAAGTTGAAATGCCTGGACTTAACATCAATGGAAGAATCATAAACAATCTTAGGTATGCTGAAGAAACCGTGTTACTAGCAGAAAGTGAGCAAGAGTTACAAAACCTAGTGGAACAAATAAACAGGCACAGTGCAGAATGTGGCTTAGATATTAACATCCAAAAAACAAAACCTGTGATAATTAGCAGTGAGAAGGAAAGGTCGTCAATGAACATCACAGTAAATGGGCAGATACTAGAACAAGTAACAAGTTTCTCCTATCTTGGACATATAATAACAGATGATGGCAGAAGTGAAATAGAAATCAAAAAGAAAATAGGAATGGCCAAAAATGCTTTCAACGGCATGAAATCAGTATTAACATCTAGAGAGAGTAATAACGCATTAAAAATGAGAATTGTCAAATGCTACGTATATTCAACGCTACTGTATGGCGCGGAAGCCTGGACAATGAACAAGCAACTAGAATGTCGCATAGAAGCCCTGGAGATGTGGATATACAGACGAATATGTCGTATTTCATGATAACAAAAACACTCAGATGCTGAATTTCTAGAAAAACTGGGAATTAAGAGAGAGTTGATGAAAGAAATAAAGAGGGGGCAAGTGAAATATTTCGGCCACGTTAAAAGACATGATACTCTTATAAAAACCATTCTGGAAGGCAAGATTGAGGCCAAGCGAGCAAGAGACAAGAGGTAGACAACGATACAAGTGGGAAGATAACATCAAGAGATGGACGAACATCAGCCTGACAGAATGTACAGTCAAGGCGAGAGACAGACAGTGTTGGAGATCCATTGCAGCCAACCTTCATTGTGGAGACGGCACCTGATATATATATATATATATATATATATATATATATATATATATATATAACTTGTTCATATCACTAGGATAAGAGGTAGACTATTTCTTATGATGAGGATAAGAGATAAGAGGTAGTATACCAGTGTATAAGAACACGAAGGCATGTTGTTTTCTTGTTGATATAACGTTTATTTGTGTAAGATGACAAAGCTTCGATGTTCTCCTCCACTCAAGACAAAGGCCGGATCTTAACTGCCCTTGCCAACCCAATACGTCACGATTGAGCATCTCTCCCCCTTTCACTCTCGATGCTCAATCGTGCTGTATCTGTTTCCCGCTAGATTCTAATAATACCCCAGTACTCCTCCCTTACTGTTACACCTCCCCGTGTTGAATAAAGAATTTTCCTTATAAAGGAAAACTCTTTACTCCTAATCCCCATACTCTATTCCCTCTTTTTCCTCGAATATTCTCTAAAATCAGCTCAAGTTTGAGTAAATAATTTCTTTAACTTTTTCCCTTGCTATATAGTCAACCCTCTTCTTCTTCGTTTCTGGACCTTCAAGCAACCATAACATATTTACATATCTTTAATAACAATTCAATCTCAACTTTACATCATAACATCATAACACGTCTGCTTAAATACTCCTTCTTCACTTCATAAGCCATCTGCTTAAAATTTCAAACGCTAACACCAACTCCTTATTTTTATCACCAACGCTACCAATCCCCCACTTTCAACTAACCTGAAATTACTTTCACACGATAGGAAGACAAAGAATCGGTGGCCACCGGTATTTAAAAGAAGAATAGAACTCTTTCAAAGAAAACACACTCACCTAAATCACACACCCCCTTTTCCAAACCATACACCTTTACCCTCCTATGTCATTTGAGACTTTATGTAATAAAGTCTAAAACCACACTCAACTACATCACACACCTTTACCACTCATTATGGTAAACGTTTACGCTGCTATCTACAGCATCAAAAACATTATCCACATCCAATTGTCTATATATTACAGACACTACTACTTTACCTCAACCTCATATTGTAATGTTAACCACAAAACACATCCCAAAGACACAATTATAAAGGTCTATTATCCCTTAAGACCTCTTCCAACATTATGCACCTCACCTCACATAACTATATCTCACTCAGAACCTCTCTTAATGTCCATTTCTCCTTCTCTTATGCCGTTATCAACAGCAACCTAGTAATCATGAAATCTCCCCACAACATCGTAATCTGACCACTACTCTAGCAACCCACTTATTATTCTATCTCTGAAGCTTAACACACCCAAAGGGATAAACATTTACATCCTGTCCAGGCCATGTAACCCAATGCCTCTCTAAAATCTTCCACCTCTCAATTCATAATTCAAGCCGTAAGCCACAGCAGCAAAAATAACCACTCATGTCTGTGACTGCTTGCAATCAACTTTATCTCAGTCCCTTTATTACGGACCCACAAACACCCCATGTCACTATGTCTCCCCTATGTTCATTTCTCATTTACACCCTAACACCCCTTTATTATTGTACTGTTATCCACAGTGTCTAGTCAAACATGGATCCAATTCATGTTTACTCTTTGTCTGGGGTAATTTTCTTATTCTTCTATAACCCAGCAATCTCGTGTATATCATGGTTCTTCTGAACCCCCGGAAACTATGTTCAAAACTTTTCTCAGCTTTACTCCACTGATCCCATATATTTCATATTAACCTCTCTACGCTGATTATCACAGCACAAAATACCCATGAACTTCTTCTTCACAAAGAGAATGTGTCTCCCTATTAGCTCTCAGTAGCTCTTTTCTGAACGAAGGGTCCTAATTAAAGCCCCCTGTATTGTCTTTATTCTAGACAAAAACCCTGTAAATTAAACATAACTTAATTAACTACTATTTAACACACAAAACAGCGAAATAAAATCACAACAGGATATCAAACCCCCCCCAAATTTTTGTAACAATCATTTATGTTTCCCCGCAACTCAACTAAAAGTATGATAATGATATGGATGATGATGGTGACGATGATTAAATAATACAACATACATCCTATCTATTGTTACCTACTACTACTGGTCTCTTTTACGGACCAGTAGTTTACACATGAAAGTCTAAGGACACAATAACCCTATTCTAAAATAATAACAATCATTTTACAGGATCAAATCAAGCAAAAAACATTTTTACATATGAGGCATTGAAAGCTCAATTTCAATAAACACAACTTGTCTTCTCGCTAAAGAGAAGGTTTTCAAAAAAAAAATATAATTCACTTAGAATTAACCACGTAAAGTGACCCAGCAACATTGGCCTCCTTTGCTAACCAATGTAACACCTATCTATTTAGCCAAGTCATGTATAACAAAACAACTCCATACCAAGCATTAATGCCAAAATACGTATATACATATATACAAATATCTATCTGTTATCTACAGATTATCATAATGCGGAACCATACTTGTTCCCCTCAACCAAAATCATTACTCAACAACTGACCGTTCCTTTTTCTGGAAGTCAAACATTGATTATCTCCCCTCACAATTTTCTATCTTTTTCCAGCCTAACTCCTAATACATCATCCTTTTAAGCCAGCACTGTAAACTACAAGTCGACCACTTTATCTATCACTAATGCAGCAGTCATCTATTCACTTATTAATTAACCTGTGGCTCGGATTTTTACCAAGCATCACTACAACTTCCTAATCAATATTACCGTTATCTACGGTATCTCCATCCTCCTACGTCCAACAAAAATTTGGTCTATTTATTATAGACCTCTCACCAAAACAACTAATTCTACTTCTAATTTCATTCTCCTGCATCAGTACTTTCTGTATCTCACCACCATTACCTCAAATCTCTCCTATCCTTTTCATATCGTGACGATAATCAAACCAATCACTCTTATCGGAACACCTTTTCTAACATTCAT
The DNA here is from genome assembly GCA_014155875.1 of Cepaea nemoralis. Classification (NCBI taxonomy): domain Eukaryota; kingdom Metazoa; phylum Mollusca; class Gastropoda; order Stylommatophora; family Helicidae; genus Cepaea; species Cepaea nemoralis. The sequence goes on from JACEFZ010011429.1 coordinate 24,623, forward strand.
TTACCTCATCTTGTTTACCTTCGTATCTTTCACTCCTATTTATCGGGATTCTTTCAGAACAGCAACTCACGTCAGTATATACAACGGACCTCATTTTTCTCATTTCTCCGTATTAGGCACTCCTGCTTCGACATGTTCCTGTCAAGAATACTAAAGATGTTTTATGAAACGTCAGTCAGAATATTAACTCTCTTTCCGTCAACCTGTCATACGACTTCCATAATTTCTTTCCAAAATCACACATTCCAAACAAAAGATATCACCCTTTAGCACAAACAAAAACAGAGGCGACGACTATAGCTAAAGAAGAACAAACAACAACAATTCAGCTAAACGAAACGAAACAATTGATATTGACAACAGGTGTAACAAGGCTATTCAATTCTCTGGACTTATCAAGCACTCTTCTCATATTCACACGGACAATGATACACAACCTCGCTCTCATCTCACGACTATTTTGCATCACGACAATCTAACATGTCCCTTCTATTACTACAAAAAGCACTTTAGACGCCACCTCAACATTCCAGCAATCATTCACCACATATCAACACGTATTGATCTCCTCAAAACACATTGACACAAGACATGTTAACGCCACTCTTATATTTTATCTATGTATTTCACTTAGGCGACGTCATCACACCTCTCTCTTACTTCCTTCATCACGACGAACACCTGTCTGACTACAGTTATACTCACGTATGAACACCGCACAACCAGACGAATTATTCCAGAGGACTCTCTCAATTCACTGCTTTCTTATATCTCTACTTCTATACGAAGGTCAGACCCTATACATGACAATCTCGCAACTTATATTGTTTTCACAGCACTATCTACTATCTCTTCAAAACAAACTTCATTCCAACAGATCACTAATCTCGTAACTATCATTCTATACTTCTCCACACACAACAACTTTCTTCTTTCTCCGCAAGCACGACGTAACTCGTATTTTTCAAGCATCCACTTCTACAGTCTATTACTTTTATTCTCACGTTCAACTGGCTATTTTACACACAGGATACTCAGTATCTTCCTCAATCTATTATCTCCTCACCAGACATTCTCGGTTCACCTGTCATACAATACTATTCTTTCTTCTCAAACCAACAAGCAAAACTATCTCGGACATCACGTCATAGCTCTGAGTCAAACTATTTCTAATACGAACATTCATACTTAATTTATCTCTCACCCTCTACTAATTCTCTCTACTAAGTGCTGAATCACCTATTTACTTAATTTACTCTCCTACATCTTAACCAAACAGAAGATATCCTGTATTACGTAATCCACGTGGAATATCATTTGCCGTACTTCCTTATCCTCAACACCACTATCACCTACCCTGTACCATGCTACCCCAAAAAAATTCATCTGCCTATTTTAGACAGCTCATATACCTATATTCTCAAACCGGAGTTCTTCTCATAAGCCAAAACTATTTCATTTTCCTTCTTCACCCAAGGAATTTTAACCGTTATATAGTGTGTCCAAATTAAACACTTCACTGTCTTTCAATACATTAACCCGTCTTTCAGTTATTATGTCATCATCACTATCTGTTGTCAACCTGTTAAAGTACTCAGGTCTTAAGGTCTCTGAGGTCTTCTATTTTACTTAAGTCACTTTCCTGTCGTTGCAGTAAATTCCTGCTAACTGTCTACCACTATTCTTCTTCTTAAATGAGTTCTTTCTATTTCCTTTATTTGCGTCAGTCTGCTTCACTGTTTTCCTGTGTACCTTACGTAACGTTTATACCTTCCCATCTCGTCTTCAGATGACACACTAATAATAGTTCCATCATCAGACTCAGTTATAGTTTACTGCAAACACGTCGGCCCTATTCCTATAGTCATCTTTAAAACGTCTGACTTTCTTTCTCTTTCTCGGTCTTCGTCTCTTATCTTTCTCTACTTTCTTGTCATACAAACCAGTATCTTGTTCTACATAGTCACTAACCAAAACTCTGTCCGTCTGTCTACCAGTAACTACTCCGTATGAGGGGACATCACGCTTCGATTCAGGATCTGCTCGCAGTGCAGCTCTCTCATTCTCTGAATCATCAGTAATAATATCCGTTTCAGCATCACTATAATATTCGGCTGTAGGAATATCTTCTCCGTAACTTGAATTCTGACAGCTAATTTTCCTACACCATGTGGGAATAAGTTTCCTGTCTATAGCTGAAGAACTTGACATGGCACTACCTCTATTTACAACCATACTATTCCTTTCCTTAATACTTTTCTTCATTGGCTTCCTTTCGTCCTTGGTTTCGTCATGTCCATCTTTCTTACCTTCAACTTTGTCTCCCTTAGTCAAATGAGTTGGTTTTGACTGAGTTTCTATTAAGTCAGTTTGACTTCCCTTTGTTATCTTGCTGACTGGTTGTACCTGAGTCTGCGTACTACTTTCTATCGTATTACTTGCCTGCGTCTGTGTCTCTCGGTTTCTTTTCTTTACTAATACCGTCGTCTTCTTTTCCTGTCCACTAGTCACATTCGCAACCATTTTAGGATTAGTCTGTATTTTATTTACAGGTTCAACTCTGTCTCTTACACCTGAGTTTAGATATTGTCTTTGTCTCCTTTCAAACCAGTCGTCACGTCTTTTTCTAGCGGTTGCACTGTGAGAGGGCCAGTCCCATGATTTCTTTGAAAAGTTTCTCTCACGCCCATTTTTGTATTTATAACTGCTATACCAGTTCGACCTTTCACTATTACGTCTGTTCTTCTCACCGTCTTTTACTCTATATACATTAGGCCTTGGTTCGTCATAACCATATTGTCTTCTGTCTTTATTAAGCAATGGCTGTCTCCTGTTATTCTTTCCTACTCTATTACAGTCTACCATAATTCTATAAGGGTCCTGTCTAGTCGTTTTGTTCTTCAACGTTTTCAGAAAATTCTCTACCTCCGAAATTGACACCTTTAATTCCCCCAACCATCTACTAACACGCTGTAATTCCCCACACAAGAAATTCATATTCACTTCCTTTGAAATATCTATCCAGTTGAAACAATATTTTCACTTCTTCTTCTGTATATTTCTTTGGTACCTGGAGAAACAAAAGCTTGTCCTGAGTTCAGCTGAAATATGTGCTGTGCTGAGTCTTCTAAGCTGAAATATTTATACAAATAACCAATTTCATTTTTTGTAATTTCTTAACTTAACGTCAAAACTTGTGCTAAGGTGTCCTGTTCCGCCATGCTGAAAAATACTGAAACAAAGCAAGCAAAGAACCACACAATTTCAACTTCTTAATTTAAGGAATACACTCACTTATTATAGAAAACCAGAGTTATTTTCTGGGTTTGAGTACCACACAATTTTAACTTCTTAATTTAAGGAATTCACTCACTTATTATAGAAAACCAGAGTTAGTTTCTTTTTGTTTCCTGACTCAAGCCCGTACCTTCTTCGCCTCAGCGTCAATTTTCGTTCGATCGCCAGGAGTCTATCTCAGCTGAAAAATCAGTCGCGGAGTTCAGGTAGTCTGTTTCTTCCCCCAGGTAATTGCGTTACTTCTCTAGGGATGCCGGGATTATCTTCAACCCCTGGTTGGGTCCCATCTGAGTCTTGTAGCCTTTGTTTTCACCCCGGGTGGGGTACATCATCGACGTCTTGAGATAGCGATAACGTAAGTGGCTGGCGATTTGAAATTAGCAAAAGTCAGGTTATGGTAACTTTTTGAAACTCCAGAGTTCAGATCGCGGCTATGGGAAGCCCTTTAATAACGCTGAAGGCTGAAGTTCAGACAACGACCATGACCAGCCCCTGGATAACGTTAAAGTTCAGTCTACGGCTCTGGAAAGCCCTTTGATGACGTTAAAATTCAAACCACGGCTCTGGGAAGCCCTTTGATGACGTTAAAATTCAAACCACGGCTCTGGGAAGCCCTTTGATGACGTTAAAATTCAAACCACGGCTCTGGGAAGCCCTTTGATGAGGTTAAAATTCAAACCACGGCTCTGGGAAGCCCTTTGATGACGTTAAAATTCAAACCACGGCTCTGGGAAGCCCTTTGATGAGGTTAAAGTTCAACCACGGCTCTGGAAGCCCTTTGATGACGTTAAAGTTCTATAATTTTACATGATTGAGAAATTATTTGCTCAGGGTTATCACAGCCTTCGAGCCTCTTTATTTGCTGATTACTGAACTGATTACAGAATTTTACTGGACATCCTTTCACTGGAACAACAACAAGCGTCTCCCGACCTTGATAAAACTGATTTGAGAAAACGTTAAATACCTTCTGGTTTAGGCATTCTTTGAAGGTTTCTTAGTACTTCGCGTGGTAGCCGGGACGGCCCAATTCAGTATCCTGGTTAAACGGCTCCATTTCGCATCCTATACCAGTGTATAAGAACACGAAGGCATGTTGTTTTCTTGTTGATATAACGTTTATTGGTGTAAGATGACAAAGCTTCGATGTTCTCCTCCACTCAAGTCCAAGGCCGGATCTTAACTGCCCTTGCCAACCCAATACGTCACGATTGAGCATCTCTCACCCTTTCACTCTCGATGCTCAATCGTGCTGTATCTGTTTCCCACTAGATTCTAATAATACCCCAGTACTCCTCCCTTACTGTTACAGTACCAATTAAGTATACAGATTAGACAGCGCCTGTGCTCCTCCGGGTACAATATTATTATTATATTCCAAATCAGGAGATAGTTAAGAATAAATTCAAGAGGTGCCGGTGCTCATTCGTTAGATAAAGTAGATTAGATACATTACATCACTTGTTATAAGTGGAGTGATGAAATCCAATGCTCCGCCTGGAACCTACAATAGGTGAATAGGTCTAGTGCAGGATCCTATAGAATTGTGGTATAGAAAGCGCCCATGCTTCCAACGGAACTTCCTTCATTATACAGCTAGTCGTCGACTTAGGACCTATGCAACTTACGACCATTCGACTTTACGACCACAATCACTAGTATTCACTAGCCATATTATTAACTCGAGTCTAGTGCTTCCACATTGACGTGGATAGGCCATAGGTTCATACCAGAGTGCGGTCAGCGTTTCCAGTAGTGGGTTGTGCTTAATATTTAAAGATGTATTTCTTCCTCAATTATCAGTCGAACGCCGTTGTCTGCAAAGATCAGGTTGTGTGACGGTTTATTCCATGCTCAGTCTTCGTAGACTGATTTTTGCAGATGATGCTGCAGTTACGACCCACTCTGAGGAAGAATAACAATGTCTACTACCTGCATTCTCCAATGCTTGTTCCTAATTTGGTTTAACAATTATCAAAAAGAAGACACAGATTATGTCACAAGGTGCACATGGGGTACCATCAATCTTTATTGACAACGCCGAACTAGAGATGGTAGACCATGTAATAATAATGTTTCCTACAGTATTTTCCACAACTGTATTTTGTATGTTTTGCAAATATTAAACCAGTTGTACATGTACAGTTAATGCAGTCTTTTTCTTAAACCTGACGATGTAAAAATAAGAAACAAAATGGTGTAGAGATGATACAAATGGCACAAAATGAACATAGAAAATTATGATTTATAACAATAATAAAAGAAATTTATAATATAATTTAACTTAAATATTTTTATAACATCACTTCACATTACTGTACACATAGCGTACTCAACATACTACCAAATCGTGTTTTGACCGGTCTGTCGGAACCTATCGTGGTCGTAAGTCGACGACTAGCTGTATTATATACTTTAGCGCACTTGACAACATGGAAATATTGCCAGTGTCTATACTCCGCAGGAACGCCTTCTAGATAATCCTTGTGTTTATATATCAAGTGTATATTCTCATTAAAGCATAGTTTACTGCAGTTGTAACTAAGAACTAATAGAGTAGCTTGGTAGAGATTTGTAGAATCTATCTAACGTTGTAGCTTGTTAAATAAATCAGCTCAACCGCCTAAAACACCCGGTCGTTTACTCCTCATTTTTTTTTATGCAAGGGTTGACCTACTCACTTAATGTTCAGCGCAAGCCTCGGCCTGTGTTGTTAAATCTAATAGTCAGCTTAATACAATGTCACCTTACTATGCTACCTCTGGATCCATTTATAGCACAAGATTCTAATTATTTAGTTGTATAGCTGTATGTATGGCAATAGTTCCTTTAAGACATGACAAGACGCTTTGTACAGTCTCGCCCAACTTACATACTTACATTAGACCCAAAAATTAAACAAAACGAATGAACACAGTGTATAATTGAAAGAAATTCACACACACACACACCACACACACACACACACACACACACACACAGATACAAACGACTTCACCAATATTTTTCAGCGGGGACAAAAGGGGAAAAAAAAGAAATAATATAAGAGTATTTACGTAGAAAACTAAATTACACAATAAAAATTTTTCTACGATTATCGCAAACAAATACTTAATAACGCTGAGGTTAAGGTGCTAACGAGGAAGAAGAAGATTTTTAGGTGACTGCACTCTATTTGGAGTCCCGGTTGCACGTTAACTAGCCTACTTCCTTATCGGAGCTGTCACAACGTAATGGCATTTAGTAGGTGTTCGAATCCTCAATGAGGCGGGTACAATAAAAAAAAAAATCGCTTAATAGTCGACAGGGTCGACTTCATTGCACCGGGTTATTCCCATATGGTTCGATCTCATTCTGCAGCGCGGAAAGCGTCACATCAAGCACGAACTCCGTAGCTCTAGCGACGACCCACAGGAATCTCCGAAAAATTTCACTCGTGAACCGAAGGACGCGGCCCGGAATCGAACCCACAACCTTCGGAGCCAAAGCCAAACGGCTTGACCACTTCGCCACGGAGATTCCCTTATGATGCGGATATAGTTGTAATACTGATTTTTTTTTTTCAAAATGGCTACACTTGCCCCAAACTAACACTATTTACTTTAATTGTACCTATAATATGTAAAGGATTAACATTTCACATCCATATATTAGCATATACCATAAGATGACCTTTAGGTGTCGACAACTTGTGTATATGTAACTTACTATTTTCTGTCACCCAGGCAAAGGGCCAAGTATCTGGGACACGTTCGCTCACAACAACAAAATATCCCGAGGTGAAACGGGTGACGTGGCCTGCGACAGCTACCACCTCTACCAGAGGGATGTGGAGATGCTCGAGGAGTTGGGAGTGAGTAACATATACTTTTTTTTAAAGTTAGCTGCATATCCTGTAAAAGACGCTGCAGTAAATTCCACCATTTTTGGCTGTATGTGTTACGTTCAGTAGTTTACCCCACATACCATTTCGAAAACATAAACAAAAAAAAAACAATACAAGGCGGTCTGCTACCAAATCGCCCGCAGCTGTGTTACGAAATCGGTAAGCGGGAGTACGAACTGCGTCGGTAACGCCTAGGCAACGGTGCCAGCAACAGTGGCGTAGGAGCAATGAACGCGTTTCAAAATTCCACGACATACCTATCCGAGAGTATCGAAATCGGCTGCAGACAATTTGGATACATAACGCCTTGCTTTGATTTTGATGGTATGGGCGTCGGTCGTTCTGGAAGCGAAAGTAACATGCTAAACGAAAAATTGCCAAGTAAATCACAAACTGTCACAACATGCTGGTGCTTATTGCGACGTCCTACAAGGGGCATGCAACAAACTGTGGTTGTAAGAATCAGCACCCAGTTACCAGGGTCCAAGGGTGAACAAGGACAAGAAACACTGTAACCTAACATGTTCAGGCCACTAAAGGAGGTTGTGGTCACACTGGCTCCCTCTTGTGTAAAATCCAAGAAATCACGAATACGTCTCATCATTATCGTGTGCTCTACCAAATTATGGCCTGCTCCCTGGTCTAGAGGTTACACGACTTTCTCCGTAATCTCGTATACTCTCGTAAGTAACGTG
>JACEFZ010011429.1:37500-50908 GCA_014155875.1 Cepaea nemoralis
ATACATCCTGGCTTTGCCGACCATTGCGGTCAGACGCAGGGTATTACAGGCAAGGATATACCTCAAAGTAACTGCGGACAGGAAAAACTCCAGCATGATTCCCTGGATGCAGTTAAGGGTCGCAGGCTACTAAGAGGAAGATCGTGGATGGTACAGACAGAAGATACCACCAGAGAAGTTTATACACTTGAGAAGATTGGCAGAGGCAGGGTGCCCAATAGAAATCCAGACTTGTGAAGGGTTTTAATCACATTGAGCCGTGTGTGTAAAGTGGCCAACAGGCGCTACGGAAGTAGAAATTCAGCAATTAATTCATGACTACTCTCGTTCTGGCAATGAGATTATCTATACCGGTGGCCCTGTGTTATGCGGCAAGAAAAGTGCATGGGGATTCATAGCAAAGGAACATGATCGATGTCTAGTGCACGAGAGCTTAACATGTGACACCACAACCTCAAGTCTGAGAATGAAGACAAAGGCGGTTACTACATCTTTCCGCTGGTTGGAGAACAATCTATATATGGATCTTGTGATTGTAACTGATTCTCAAAGCATACTGGTAAAGATTAAGACAGACAATCTTCGTGCAGAATTGCTTGCATCGATTCAGAGGTCGCGAGTTGTGAGCATTCGATGGATGTTTTCTCCAGGACATTGGTGTGATTGGAAATGAACGGGCAGACAGATTGGCTGGTGCCTCATTATTAAGTAGTGATTTGATGCATGATACGGCAGATGTGGTGAAAGCCCTCTGGAAGAATGTGATTAATGCAGAAGAAAAGATGAAATATCATAGTCTAGAGATAATGCAGCAGCAAGGAGTGGTCAGAAACTCTAATCGACAGTCGTCACTCGGAAGCAAGGTAATACGGACATATAATAAGATTGCAACGGGCACCATTAGTATTAGAACTCTTCGCTGGCTGTTGAAGATGAGGATGTGCACTTATGGGAACGCCTCGAGTGCAGTGATTTCGGTTCTTGACTACTACTACTACTACTACTACTACTACTACTACTACTACTACTACTACTACTACTACTACTACTACTACTACTACTACTACTACTACTACTACTACTACTACTACTACTACTACTACTACTACTACTACTAATACTATTACTACTACTACTACTACTACTACTACTATTACTACTACTACTACTACTACTACTACTACTACTACTACTACTACTACTACTTCGTATCGTTTCTTCTTCATCATTGTAATTATCATCATCTTCTTCAACTTCTTCTTCAATTTCTGAAATATTTATACCAGTTAGCCTGCTAGTGCAAGACCACGTTGTACATCATGAATCCACTCATCTCATCCCATCTCATCTCATCATGTTCCTCTTGTACCTTGCGGTGTCGAGGTGAAGCATAAACAGCGGGAGAGTGCCCGCTTATGGGCTTCGTTTATCGATATTCCCATGGACTTTCTTATTCCCTGCGTCCATCGTTTACGTGGTCGGCCTGTACATCTGGTCTGTACATCATTGCTTGTTGTGGTATACTGTTAGTTGGTAACCTACTTGCATGGCCAAACCATTTGACTTGCTGCCTTCTAATATAATCTAGTGCAGCTATAACCTCCACACCAGAGATGAACAAACAGAGTCGAGGTACTTCGTTGCGTAAAGACTACCACAGTGCCAGGAGGGAGTTGGATATCACAAGGTACAGAACTACATCTAACGCTACATTTCCATGAAGTTGTCGTGTTAAATGTGTACCTAACAGTCACCTAAGGAGGTAGTTAGCATACATTAAAATGGACATGTGCTGATGGATGTTGAAGCATTATGGGGGAAGTATCCCAAGTGTCACTTATCGCCGTTCTCAACCGGTAGCCGATGTCGTCCTCAGCATAACTCCTATGGTGACGCTTTATCACTGGGATCTGCCTCAAGTTCTCCAGGACAGGGGCGGCTGGAAGAATGACAATGTCGTGGACTGGTTCGGGGAAGTACGCCAGACTCTGTTTTGAGCAGTTCGGAGACAGGGTAGGTGTGAACGTGTGGGGAGATATGTAAGGTGTGAACGCGTGAGGTTACAGGGTAGGTGTGTATTTGTGAGGTTACTGGGTAGGTGTGCATGTGTGGGAAAATAGGTTAGGTGTGAACGTGTGAGGTTACAGGGTAGGTGTGTATGTGTGGGGCTATAGGGTAGATGTGTACTTGTGGGGTTACAGGGTAGGTGTGTACATGAGAGGTATGTGAGGTAACAGAGAAGGTGTGTAAGTGTGGGAAGAAACGATAGATGTGTTATTTATGCATGGGGAAACAGGATAGGTGTGTATATTTGGGAAGACAGTGCAGGTATGTACGTGTTGGGAGACAGTTTAAGTGTGTATGTGTGGGAGACAGGGCAGATGTATATGTGTGGGGAGACAGTGTAGGTTCGTATATGTTGGGAGACAGTGTAGGTGGGTATTTGTGGTGAGACAATGTAGGTGTGTATGTGTGGAGAGACAGGGTAGGTGTGTATTTGTGGGGAGACAGTGTAGGTGTGTATGTGTGGGGAGACAGGGTAGGTGTGTATGTGTGGGGAGACAGTGTAGGTGTGTATGTGTGGGGAGACAGTGTAAGTGTGTTTTTGTGGGGAGACAGTGTATGTGTGTTTGTGTGGGGAGACAATGTAGGCGTATTTGTATGGGGAGACAGTGCAGGTGTTTGTGTGTGTATGTTGGGAGATAGTTTAAGTGTGTATGGGTGGGAGACAGGGCAGGTGTGTATGGGTGGGGAGACAGGGCATGTGTGTATGGGTGGGGAGATAGGGCAGGTGTGTATGGATGGGAGACAGGGCAGGTGTGTATGTGTGGGGAGACAGTGTAGGTGTGTGTGTGGGAAGACAGTGTAGGTGTATATGTGTGGGGAGACAGTGTAGGTGTGTGTGTGTGGGAATATAGTGTAGGTGTGTGTGTGTGTGGGTAGACAGTGTAGGTGTGTATGTGTCGGGAGAGAGTGTAGGTGTGTATGTGTGGGGAGACAGTGTAGGTGTGTGTTTCGGGAGACAGTGTATGAGTGTTTGTGTGTGGAGACAATGTAGGTGTGTTTGTGTTGGGAGACAATGTAGGTGTGGTTGTGTGGGGGAGACAATGTAGGTGTGGTTGTGTTGGGAGACAATGTAGGTGTGGTTGTGTGGGGAGACAATGTAGGTGTGTTTGTGTTGGGAGACAATGTAGGTGTGGTTGTGTGGGGAAATAGTATTAATTTGTTTGTGTGGGGAGACGGTGTAGGTGGATTTGTGTGGGGAGACGGTGTAGGTGCATGTTTGTGGGGAGACAGTGCAGGTTTGTCTGTGAATGTGGGGGTGGGGGACAGTGTAGGTGTGGTTGTGTGGAGAGACAGTGTCAGTGTGTACGTGTGGGGGGACAATGTAGGTTTGTACTTCTGGGTAGACAGTGTCAGTGTGTACGTGTGAGGAGACAATGTCGGTGTGTACGTATTGGGACAGGATGAGAGGATTATGTATTGGAGACAGGGTACTTACGTGAAACTATAATTTATGTATCAATATGTATATGTGTGTATGCGTGTGTATGTGTGTATATATGTATATATATATTTGTATATGTGTGTATATGTGTGGATGTGACATAGAGAGGAAGGGTAGCGTAACGTTAGATAAAATGACAATCAGGTAAAATCGTTTGCAGGATTGACATTTAAAGTAATAAATAATACAGTAAAGGATATTCCAATTTGAACCAAGCTTCGGAAATGCAATTCTTTAGCTTTTTCAAACCAAATGAAACATTCAGGAGAACACATTTGATTGATTTATGGGTGCGTTAGCGAGGTTGATAGCAAACTGCTCTGATGAAGTCAAGATCACGGTCTGATGTTGGTTCGATGCCGGTGTTCATCATTGCCTGTAAATGTGAGAAAAAGACTGACTACCTAAATCAGCGCGTACTCCGGCCTTCACAATTAGATGGCATTACCGCACTAAACAACCGTAGCAGGAAACTGCTTCTAAACAAACAATCTAAGACAAATGTCGTATTTGTTGCGGTTCATGGAGAAAATCCAATCATAGCAGGAAACTGCTTTTAAACAAACAAATCAAAAACAATTGTCGTAATTGTTGGGGTCATGGAGAAAATCCAATAATAGCAGGAAACTGCTTCTAAACAAACAAATCAAAGACAAATGTCGTAATTGTTGGGGTCATGGAGAAAATCCAATCACAAACCATATTCTGGTAATTGCCTGCGTTGTGGCATAGGGTTTACGAAAGCAGTTGTTTAACCAACATTCCTAGTTCGAAGCACACCTAAGGGCGATCTGGAAGCTTTAAGCTGATTTTAATAGAATGGTACTAGTGCGGGTCGTTGAGAAGGTTATGACAAACTACTGAACATAAACGTGTCAAAAATCATAAACACAGCCAAAGAATGCTGGGGTTAACTGCGACGGCCTGTGAAAGATATATAACTAACTATCTGAGGGGCGATTTGGAAGCAAACCTCCCAGCACTGGTTTATCAGTATGAGTGCCATTTGTTCAGAAAGCAATAGCAAATTACTGAACGTAAACTTGCCAAGAAATCACACATCGCCGATAAAAATCAATGCTGGTGTTGACTGCGACGTTCTGTAAAGAATACACAATATCTGGTACTAATTGCGTATCAGAATAACTACTGTGTACACACGACTTGTCTCCCTGCTCTAGGGGTTATACGACTTTCTCCGTAATCCGTATACTCTCATGAGTAATGTGACGTGCGCGAGAATCGGTAGCGGTTCTCTCCGCGTCAGTAACTTAGGGGTATGTGAGCCGGTGGTTCAGAAAGCAATGGCAAACTACTGAGCGTAATATTGCCAAAAAATCAACAACCAGCTGAAAGATGCTGATGTTGACAGCGATGTCCTGTAAATGGTATGCGAACAACACACACACACACACACACACACACACACACACACACACACACACACACACGCACACCACGACTTACTGCTAAGTTCCGGAGCCTTGAATCCCTACAGGTCAAGCATTGGATCACCTTTAACGAAGCCTACGTGGTCAGCTGGCTAGGCTACGGCATCGGGGCGTTCGCGCCAGGAATTAGCGAGCCTGGCGATGGAGTCTACCGTGTGGCTCACAACATCATCCGTTCCCACACTCGAGCCTATCACATCTACAAGGACAACTTCAAGGACAAGTATGGGGGTAGGTTATTCTTTCGCCAAAATATGGTTTCATTTATTACATGTTCAAGGTGTGCATAAGTAATATTTAATACGTAATTTTACAGTTAACCTTATCCAGTGAGAAATATATGTAATTTTAGAATTAACTGATTCAATACCGGAGTATATATATATATATATATATATATATATATATATATATATATATATATATATATATATATATATATATATATATATATATATATATATATATATATATATATATATATATGTATGTATATATATATATATATATATGTGTGTGTGTGTGTGTGGGTGGGTGGGTGGGTGTGTGTGTGTGTGTGCGTGCTTGTATGCTTATCCGTGTATCCATGTAAGTCTGTGTGTGTTCCCGACCCCGTTCAATGCCAGATGGCAAGTACACATCATGATCGTTCTAGGTATGGTTGGCATAACACTGGACATTGAGTGGAAGGAGCCACTGACAGATTCTATAGAAGATGCCATCGCTGCTGACAGAGCAATACAGTTCAAGATAGGCTGGTGGGTACATTTTGTTATGGTTATTTCTGTATCTATGATTCTTCATCATCATGTGCCTTGTCGATAAGCCTGGGTGGGGCTTGTTTCGCCATCGCGCACAATCACTATAGTAGCGGATCAGCTTGTCTCGAGTCCGTGTCTCGTCCATTCCACATAGCCAAGCCATCCATATATTTATTTCTCTGTCTTCCACTTTTTCTTTTCTTATCAATCTTGCCAGTTGTCACAAAGTTCTTTAATTTATTTCTTATAAAAAATTGTAACTGTCTACGTGTTATTTATCTAATCAGTTTACATTGTTAATTTGCTTTTTGTAAGTCTTGGTCATTGCATTATTATTATGTTTATTCTAATCACCTGCACTTTTATTTTGCTTTGTTTATATTAAACATAGTAGTAGCAACCTGCTTTGCGTATAAGAATTGTTAAGGACCATCACATTTTGTAGCTCTGAGTGCACACAGGAACAAATGCCCAGTCTTTCCATCCCGCAGCGAACGACAAGAACTAGTGTTGAACCATTGCCCCAAGCGTTTATCCCATTGTCAGTATAAGGTCATTTTTGGACATATCCTGTAAGCTTCCTGTTCTCCCAGACTCTTTTTATTAACCTTCTCATTGTTGTCCCTGCCTTAACAATCCTACCATTGATTTCCTGATCTAGTGATAATTTGCTATTCGCCTCTGATCCTAAATATGTAAAATGGTCTACTATCTTCTTTATGGCAGTGAAGCCTGGTCAACTTATTTACACCAAGAGAAACGTTTAAACTGCTTTCATTTGTGGTATCTGCGAAGAATACTTGGTATTAAGTGGCAAGACAAAATCACAATTACTGAAGTATTGGACAGATCAGGTTGTGTGACGGTTTGTTCCATGCTCAGTTTTCGTAGACACATTAGGAGGATGGATGATGGTAGAATACCAAAGGACATATTTTTTTATGGTGAATTACAGATGGGTAAAAGATCTCGAGGTCGGCCTCTAGTGCGATACAAAGATGTGTGTAAGCGGGACATGATTGATACAGGCATTGATAATGCACATTGGGAGCAAGTTGCCGCTGAACGTATTGCATGAAGGGCAACTATAAGATATGGAATAAAGACAAAGGAGAATATGATTGCAGATAGGTCACTCACTGAGCACCTGAGACGTAAGATGGTGCGTGATGGTGAAAATGCCCATGTGTTCACATGCATTCATTGTGGACTAACATGTACAGCGCGAATTGACCTGATCAGTCATATTCGCAGCCACCATGGGTTGTAGTTATTGTGCATTTGTAAAGCGCAATGTAACAAACTATCGTCTGCAAAGACGGAAAGATGTCAATGATGAATGATGACACATCCAAATATTAAATTGTTCCTCAACTTAATATACCATTATAACCCGGTCTCTCTGGCTGAGGGGCTACAACACTTTCTCCGTAATCCCGTTTATCACGCAGAGTCTCGTAGCGGGAGAGAACTGGGAGCAGTTCGACCCCCGCTGGTTACTTGCGGGATACTGAGCCGGCCGCTCAGAAAGCAATGGCAAACTACTGAGCGTAATCTTGCCAAGAAATCAACAGACAGCTGAAAGATGCTGATGTTGACAGCGATGTCCTGTAAAGGATATGCAAAAAACAAACAAAAAAAACCAATGTTATACCGAGTACAGATTGGACAGATTGCCAGTAACCGGAACACGTTTATATGTCTAATTTTAAGGTGTTTCCAGTGCAGATGCCATTACGGTCTACTCTCTGGGATATTCAACTGCTCATGGATTGCTAACAAACACATCTTGTACATGTGACCATCCTTGTTCGAAGCAGTTGGTCATTCAATCCACTAGATAGAGATTAGAATGGGGTTAACATCAGCTAACTAATCTTTGACATGAAACGACGGGGCCTCAGCTGCTTCCAAAAGATGTACCTGTCTCTGGTCCAGGCTTGGGGAGCCTTTTTTCTTCAGAGGACCAATTGGATATTAATAAAAATCCTTCACGGGTCATACAACATAACCAAATTCAAAATTAGTCTGCTATATTTCGTAAAAACGAATAATTAACCCATTGCTACTGTGATGACTGGAACTGCGTGTGGTGATAGTTGGTATGAATAATGTTGCTGCTATATCTTTGTTTCGTTCGCTCGGTTTGAACTCAAGTGTGGTCCATACACATGCTACTACTTCGAGTGCACTTGACTAATTTTTCCTGTTGATTAGCTTTCTCAGTTATCAGTGTCCCTCACCATCAGGCAAACCCACTCCCATTTCTTTTCTGAGGGACTTGTAATATACGTCCCCACGTTAATGACGAGAAGTCAACATTTTATTTCAACTGACCGGTGTAATGATTAAATCCGCTACCTCGGCATCAGCACACCGGATGTTTAAGAGCGAGCGATCTCATCCATTGCTCAGTCCTGACCTCTGCTGCTAGATTTATAGATGATTGTTTATAAATCTCTTTTATTTATTTAATGTCGAGTCCCATATGCGGTTGCCTTAACAGGGCCCAATGATTTTGTGGGCTTATTACGGTCTCAGGCCTGACGTTCCCCTGCCTCTGCTCTAGTCTAATGCAGATTTTCTCTGTCACATATAGGTTTGGCAACGCCATCTTTTCCGGAAGCGGTGATTACCCACAAGCCATGAAAGACATAATTGCGGAGAAGAGCAAACGACAAGGCTTTGCCACAAGTCGACTTCCCGGAATTTACTGACAACGAAAAAGAACAGAACAAAGGTACAATTTTTATATGTATTATTAATACACTTCAGAAGTGATAGCTGAGTTGAGCTGAGTCAAGAATCTACATCACAACACTAGGTCATTCCCATACGTGTTCCATCCTCATATGCAACAATCAGCGAGCACTAATGTTACCCCTTGCAGTCTTATTTGGTATCCGTCTGACCTGTCTTCGAAGTACTGAGTGTCAGCCAGATCCTCTGGTCGCTCCGTGCAGCACCAGTCTCTATATGATGATTTATCTGTTCTGTCAAACTATACATGATCCCAAAGGGTCCCGACCACGTCTGCGTTATCGGCCTCATCTAACGGTGCCGACCCAGCCAATTTGTCTGCCTGCTCGTTTCCCACAACACCAGCGTGCCCTGGGGAAATGATCCAACAAATGTTCATTTTCTCTGATGTTTTAATTAAAGCATGCCACACAGTTGCAGATAGCTGAGGTCTGTATGTGTTGTCTAGTACTAGAGACGATTATAGACAGGTCTTAATGTAAAAAAAAGACCTGTCATCTACTGCCTATAATATCTTACAGTGTAGGGCAGGGGGATCTTGAGCCTCAGGAACTGGGTTTGTAGCAAACTTTTCATGTTTGTCTCCAAGAGGAAAGAAATACCACATTGTAACATTCAAGTTTGTGCGAAGCATCGTAATATTTAGAGCCAGAATTTTATAAGACAACGCTGTTGGAACTACATCGGCCATGTACTCAGTGTCGTGTGTGTAAAGAATGAATGTCGTAGCAGTTATTTGTTCTTCTTTACCACTTTAGTGTCGTCCCTGGAGTGAGGGGAATCAACACCCACATTTGTTTTAATTCAATATCTCTATCCTGGAGATATCCAGCAGACTCCGTCCACAACACTCCCTCAATCTGAACACACCTTCTTCTCACTCTTACTCACCCCTGGATCATGCCCCCCCCCTCTCATTCTTCCCCAACATAACATACTTGACAACTCTAGCTTCAACAAATAAAAACAAGAAATTTATTAAAGCAAAGAGTATATGTAGGAGAAGTGTGTGTGTATATAAGGTGTAGAATGTGTGACGTGTACTCTAAAGTGTCTATAGACTCAGATCAGTGTTCAGGAGTATAGTCATTCTCATCATTGTGCTGAGAACACACTAGCACCATGTATTCCAGACAAGCTACCTCACCAAGGTGATGCTCCTCCGGTCACGTGAAGACTTCCTCCGTTGTCTCTTGAACCACTAGGATGCTTGGACACCCATGACAAACACTGTCTAATGAGAGTCTTCAATCTGATTCCCACTATGAATTTCCTCTGTTACTTAACTGATTGTTAATCAGAAAAATTCTAACCCTATTGTCACTGTTACTGGGGAAATCTTAATGAATCTAGTGTCAGGGTTTTAAAGATTCCCCATATTAACACCACACTCTGAATGTTCAAGGTATCAGTATAAATTTTGTATGAATGTTCCTGGTATCAGTAGTGTATATCTACAATGTTCTGACTGTTCAGTGATACAACTATCACTTGCTAAAACATAAATCTCATCAGCATGTCCTGCTCAACAGAAGCCAGGTTCCCTCAAACCAACTTGGGTATAAGCCCAATGTAGCGGCCTCTCAGCAACTTCTGTCTTCAAATTCTGAGCCATCATCTTCTAAAATGTGTTAGCTTCACTGTTGAAAATCATAGCACACATACGTGGACCTGTAAATGGAACCTGTAGAATAGAGAATACTATGGTGAGGGCAACTCAGTCCTGGCCGGAATTAGGTGAGTGTAGGCCAATAGCAGCACTCAGATCTATAACAGAGATCCGATCTCTGTCATACGGCCAAATAACTCATCATATGATCTGACACATGGCAACACCAGGAAAGAATAAAGGAACGGGTAGAACCCCAGCAGATGCCCTACTGGAAGATCCTACCATTTCACATTCCTCTCCTCCCTCTCAACCATCCTTAATCTCTCTAATTATTACTCCACTACATTGTCCTCAACTCCCTGAGTAAAATGATATATCACACAAGCTAGTTGAAGCCACACAATGGAATACTAGAGCCGACGCTCCTATGATACTTTCTAGCACCGCACTTATAGAACATTCTATTACTAATCATAATACATTATATCACCACACCTATAATACATTATATCACCGCACCTATAATACAGTATATCACCGCACAGTACTGTACTCTATTCCTAATCATACTCTAAGTTAGATATGATTAATAGCCTACCATATGCCTATTCCGGTTGCTAATCGAAACTAGGCAGTCACAGACTGGATCTATGTCCGCCGATAAATATCAACAATTTGACACCCTAGTTTCTTTCATTGAGCACAACTCGGAAAACTGCACCGATCTTTCCCACTTCAGAAATCTTGATCGACTAACTCCACTTGTTTACCGCAACGCTTTTTATATGGGCTGGAGTGACGTCACCAAAACGTCTAGACGCTGATCCGTCCAGAATCTGGTTTCCTCCTCCTGTTCTAGACTAACTGGAGTCAATCCGCCGTCAAATTTGCTTTCATTTGGGGAAATTCTTTGTCCCGTACATCAATAGTTCAGTCTGTCTGTGAACCACAGAATTCCCCACATCACAGAATCCATCCCGCGTCTGTCCAGACTTTCCGTCTAGCACTTCAAAGGCTACTACCGCCATGGCAGACGTTTGGCGTTGTTATTCGTTTCTCGAACAACCCACATCAGAAAGATTCGCCGACCAGGGGTAGACATTTTGACGCGACGTATCTTGTTTCTCAGTTAGAAATGCCGATCGTGTGTAGACAGTTTTAACGACGTATTTTTCTCAGTCTGCACAACATCAAAGGGTCGGTTGTTTTTGCAGACTAATGTCGGGTCTTGTTTGTCATCGATCGCAACTAACAAGTTTATTTTCCGTGACACTCAGAATGGACAAGACAAGACTCCCCTACTAAGCCCTCATATGGTCACCGGTAGGGAAAAGAAAACGGGAAGACTAAGAGAGACCCTGCGTTGAACCATCATCAGAGAATGCTCATTCAACGGCGAAGTAAACATCCAAGATCTACAACAGGTAGCAGCGAACCGCCAGACATGGAGAGCAATGACTTCTGCCTTGGGCTCAAGAGGAAAGACTAACAAACTAACATCCAAGTGAATGAAAATATTCATAAACAGGTGGATCGGTATAAATATCTCGGACTAGTCATAACATCTTATGAAAGATGCCTTGCAGAGATTAAATCAAGAATTGCCATGGTACAGGTGGCCTCCTGCAAATTGGAAACCATACTTACGAACAAACTGGTATCAATTGCAGAAGCCTGGACATTGAACAAGTAACTAGAAAGTCGCATAGAAGCCCTGGAGATGTGGATATAGAGATGAATATGTTGTATTTCATGGAAACAAAATCAATCAAATGCAGAGGTTCTAGAAAACCTGGAAATGAAGAGAGAGTTTATGAAAAAAATAAAGAGGAGGCAATTGAAATAGTTCGGCTACGTTAAAAGACAAGATACTCATAAAAACCATACTGGAGGAACATCAGCCTGACAGAATGTACAGTCAGGGCGAAAGACAACAGTGTTGGAGATCCATTGCAGCCAGCCTTCGTTGTAGAGACGGCACCTGCTTGATTGATACTGTTTTACTGTTATTATCTGCCATGCCATCGTTGATATTTACTCTGGCAGTCCAAGTTATTCGCAACATTCGTCTCATCTGGAACAGTATCTTCTTTGCGTCTAATCTCTTCAAAAGTGTTGCATTCATGTTCCATGATTCACTGTTATATAGCAAAGAAGGCTCTATACAACATTTCATAACTGTCTTTATTAATTCAATTGTAGTGACTTATATTGCATGAAATACTTTTCATTTATAATCTAGGCATGATTAATTCAAACTGTACTTTCTATATGAATTGGAAACAAATAGGTATATTAAACTCCTGCGAGAAGAAACGTACTAAACATCAACAACGTTGCACATACCTTACAATGAGATTCATCGTATCGCGAAATATAGGTGAAAATCCGAAATCAGAAGCACTCAATAAATATATAAAATGAATAATAAAATAAAATAAAATAAAATAAACTACACACAAACGCGTACAATACGACACACAGGACTACCGACGTTTCGATTCTCAGAATCTTTGTCAAGGACACCACAGAATAAGCTAATACAACGAAATACAACAAACAAAGAAAAAAAACACGAATTAACCTATGCCATGTGGGGCAGAAAAGGGTGGGTTTCCAGATAGGATTTAAGTAGCCAAAAAAATTTGAACAGTCTGCTATGAAATATAAGGGTGTGGGGACAGTAAGGTATAGATATCGGTTGGGGGGGGGGGGGGACAGCATAGTAATAGATAGTGTAACCAATTGGGGAAGATGCCACAGTTATACCGTAGCGTCCACAACAGTATTGACACCTGCTGGATGGATGCATCCAGATTGTTGATTAGCTGGCATTCAATTTTGAGCCTGACGGAGCTATTGGAGTAGCAGGGTGTTTAATGCGGTGACACATACATCGTCGAACTCCATTATGGTTGGAGGAATTGAAATGGTTGGGGACAGGTTTTGTCAGCGCCCTGATTGATTGTCTCTGTGGTGTTCTCTAAAACGGTCAGCAAGACGTCTGCCCGTTTGGGCAATGTATTTCTAGTCACAATCGTTTGCAGATGATGACATAAATCAGATTGCGGGATGTACAAGTGAAAGAATCTTCAAGGTGAAGGATGCCTCGCTGAAATGCAATCTCTGGTGTCTGAACAACGTATGGGCATGTCAGACAGTAGTTTACGATGGCATTCGAATGTGGCCACAGTTGGAGTAACCGTGAGGAGGCGACTATGCACAAGGTGGTCTCTGAGGCATCTGGTTACGGCGGAAAATTACCCTAGGGGGGCGATTGGAGAATACCTCACGGGTTTTGGTGGAAAAAAAATTT
>JACEFZ010011430.1:0-87469 GCA_014155875.1 Cepaea nemoralis
ACAAGTGACTGGTGTATAGAAGACAACCACTAGCCTGACATCACAGTATCACACAACAGTGACTGGTGTGTAGAAGACAACAACTAGCCTGACATCACACAACAGTGACTGGTGTGTAGAAGACAACCACTAGCCTGACACCACAGCATCACACAACAGAATGGTGTATAGAAGACAACCACTAGCCTGACATCACACAACAGTGACTGATGTATAAAAGACAACCACTATCCTTACATCACACAACAGTGACTGGTGTATAAAAGACAACCACTAGCCTGACATCACACAACAGTGACTGGTGTATAAAAGACAACCACTAGCCTGACATCACAGCATCACACAACAGTGACTGGTGTATAAAAGACAACCACTAGCCTGACATCACACAACAGTGACTGGTGTGTAGAAGAAAACCACTAGCCTGACACCACAGCATCACACAACAGAATGGTGTATAGAAGACAACCACTAGCCTGACATCACACAACAGTGACTGATGTATAAAAGGCAACCACTATCCTTACATCACACAACAGTGACTGGTGTATAAAAGACAACCACTAGCCTGACATCACACAACAGTGACTGGTGTATAAAAGACAACCACTAGCCTGACATAACAGCATCACACAACAGTGACTGGTGTATAAAAGACAACCACTAGCCTGACATCACACAACAGTGACTGGTGTATAGAAGACAACCACTAGCCTGACATCACACAACAGTGACTGGTGTATAGAAGACAACCACTAGTCTGAAATCACAGTATCACACAACAGTGACTGGTGTATAGAAGACAACAACTAGCCTGACATCACACAACAGATACTGGTGTGTAGAAGACAACCACTAGCCTGACATCACACAACAGTGACTGGTGTGTAGAAGACAACCACTAGCCTGACATCACACAACAGTGACTGGTGTATAGAAGACAACAACTAGGCTGGCATCACACAATAGTGACTGGTGTATAGAAGACAACCACTAGCCTGACATCACAGCATCACACAACAGTGACTGGTGTATAGAAGACAACCACTAGTCTGACATCACACAACAGTGACTGGTGTATAGAAGACAACCACTAGCCTGACATCACACAACAGTGACTGGTGTATAAAAGACAACCACTAGCCTGACATCACAGCATCACACAACAGTGACTGGTGTATAAAAGACAACCACTAGCCTGACATCACACAACAGTGACTGGTGTATAGAAGACAACCACTAGCCTGACATCACACAACAGTGACTGGTGTGTAGAAGACAACCACTAGCCTGACACCATAGCATCGCACTACAGAATGGTGTATAGAAGAAAACCACTAGCCTGACATTACACAAAAGTGACTGGTGTATAAAAGACAACCACTAGCCTGACATCACACAACAGTGACTGGTGTATAGAAGACAACCACTAGCCTGACATCACACAACAGTGACTGGTGTATAGAAGACAACCACTAGTCTGACATCACAGTATCATACAACAGTGACTGGTGTATAGAAGACAACCACTAGCCTGACATCACACAACAGATACTGGTGTGTAGAAGACAACCACTAGCCTGACATCACACAACAGTGACTGGTGTGTAGAAGACAACCACTAGCCTGACATCACACAACAGTGACTGGTGTATAGAAGATAACCACTAGGCTGACATCACACAATAGTGACTGGTGTATAGAAGACAACCACTAGCCTGACATCACAGCATCACACAACAGTGACTGGTGTGTAGAAGACATCCACTAGCCTAACATCACACAACAGTGACTGATGTGTAGAAGACAACCACTAGCCTGACATCACAGCATCACACAACAGTGACTGGTGTGTAGAAGACAACTAGCCTGACATCACAGCATCAAACAATAGTGACTGGTGTGTAGAAGACAACCACTAGCCTGACATCACAGTATCACACAACATTGACTGGTGTGTAGAAGACAACCACTAGCCTGACATCACACAACAGTGACTGGTGTGTAGAAGACAACCACTAGCCTGACATCACAGTATCACACAACATTGACTGGTGTGTAGAAGACAACCACTAGCCTGACATGACACAACAGTGACTGGTGTGTAGAAGACAATTACTAGGCTGACATCACACAACAGTGACTAGTTGGAAGGTGGTGCTAAGATGCGGGAGTTGGTCTTCTGAGCCGATAACGATATGTCCAGGATTGCCACAGGGTTCACCACTGTCACCAGTACTATTCAACGTGTATACGGTGCCGATCACTGAACAACAGTTGGATGGGAGGGGTAGGACTCTATCATTCGTTGACGACATCCTCGTGTATCGACAGGGTCGAGATAGACAGGCGGTTGCCAACTATATGCAGGGCGAACTAGATCGAATTTCCTCATGGTGTGCTGATGCCGATGCCCTTGTCAACCCTGCAAAGGCAACAGTTACATGGTTCTCACTAAACAACCATATTGTGAAAACAGACCTGCCGGCAGTTAGAATGGATGGGAGCATTCTGAGTAGAACCCAGTCAATGACATATCTTGGCGTGAGGCTTGATCGTAGCCTGTCCTTCAAAGATCATGTCGACTATGTCATAACGAAGGCTCGAAAAGGTTTGGCAGCAATGAGAGTCATGGCGACTGCCAATATCGAGCAAAGACTGCTATTACTTCTGTTCCAAGGACTTGTGCTTTCACGCATCGAGTATGCCCTGGCCATCCTCACTGTCAGCCCTACACAGATTGGAAGACTTGAAAAGGTACAAAACGAAGCCATGCGCATCATTTTGGGCTGCACGAGAGACACCAGCTGTGTAGCAATGAGATACCTCCTTGACTTCCCGACAATGGAACACAGGATCAAGATCTGGAGAGCTCGTGCATACTTAAAAATAAGTGCAGATGAGCAGCACCCTCTGCATGACGCTGTATTCAGAGAAAAGGGTGACAGGCTAAAGAGGGGCAAATCATGGATGGGTCGGGCGGAAGATGTCGTCGGACAGGTCTGCAGTCTTACCAGTATCAACCCCGGCAAGGAATGGGTGCCGGTGCCTCCAGCTTTTAAGTGTACCTTCTCCTGCATTATCACACTCGACAGACGGTGCAGAGAGCAGAACCCTGCCGCTGTCAATGCAGAGGTTAACGCGCTCATCTATGATCACTCAGATAGCCCCGAAGTGCTCATCTATACAGATGGATCTGTTGTAAAGCAGCAGAGAAGTGCGTGGGCATTTACAGCCCGTTCAGCGGGCCGAACCGTTCAAGAATCCAGTGGTGCCCACTCTATGACCACGAGCAGCATGACGATGGAGGTGATGGCAGTTACACAGGCTTTCATATGGCTGGAATCACAGCATTATACCAACGTGTGTGTACTAAGTGATTCAATGAGCATGATTCAGAAGGTCGAAGCTGGATCTGTACGTAGACAGTGGACTGAGTCGCTGCGGAAGTCTGTTGTCCGCAAAGTCACCTTCATCTTCGTCCCGGGACATGCGGGAGTCGAGGGAAATGAACGAGCTGATAAATTGGCTGGCTCTGCACCCCCTGTAGATGGCCAGCCCATGGATCGTGCCGATGTCATTAAAGCCCTTAAAGATATGGCGAGAACAGAGGATTTTGACGCCAGTGATTCCACATCGCTTTCCAGGATGAAAGACCTGGGAGTAAGAATCGGCACAGCCACACGCGAGAAGTACATCGGGAAAACAAAGCGCATCGTCAACCAACACAGAACTGGCACTATTAGCCACCGGACGCTGATGCATATGCTGGGGGGAGGATCTGAGCACCTATGGACATGTCCGGAGTGCAACGAAGATACCCCAACTGATAACTGAACTGAACTGAACTGAACTGAACAGTGACTAGTGTGTAGAAGACAATTACTAGGCTGACATCACACAACAGTGACTGGTGTGTAGAAGACAACTAGCCTGAAATCACAGCATCAAACAATAGTGACTGGTGTGTAGAAGACAACCACTAGCCTGACATCACAGTATCATACAACAGTGACTGGTGTGTAGAAGACAACAACTAGCCTGACATCACACAACAGTGACTGGTGTGTAGAAGACAACAACTAGACTGACATCACACAACAGTGACTGGTGTGTAGAAGACAACCACTAGCCTGACATCACACAACAGTGACTGGTGTGTAGAAGACAACCACTAGCCTGACATCACACAACAGTGACTGGTGTATAGAAGACAACCACTAGCCTGACATCACACAAAAGTGACTGGTGTGTAGAAGACAACCACTAGCTTGACATCACACAACAGTGACTGATGTGTAGAAGACAACCACTAGCCTGACATCACAGTATCAAACAACAGTGACTGGTGTATAGAAGACAACCACTAGCCTGACATCACAGTATCACACAACAGTGACTGGTGTGTAAATGACAACAACTAGCCTGACATCACACAACAGTGACTGGTGTGTAGAAGACAACCACTAGCCTGACACCACAGCATAACACAACAGAATGGTGTATAGAAGACAACCACTAGCCTGACATCACACAACAGTGACTGATGTATAAAAGACAACCACTATCCTGACATCACAGTATCACACAACAGTGACTGGTGTATAAAAGACAACCACTAGCCTGACATCACACAACAGTGACTGGTGTATAAAAGACAACCACTAGCCTGACATAACAGCATCACACAACAGTGACTGGTGTATAAAAGACAACCACTAGTCTGACATCACAGTATCACACAACAGTGACTGATGTGTAGAAGACAACCACTAGCCTGACATCACAGCATCACACAACAGTGACTGCTGTGTAGAAGACAACTAGCCTGACATCACAGCATCAAACAATATTGACTGGTGTGTAGAAGACAACCACTAGCCTGACATCACACAACAGTGACTGGTGTGTAGAAGACAATTACTAGGCTGACATCACACAACAGTGACTGGTGTGTAGAAGACAACAACTAGCCTGACATCACACAACAGTGACTGGTGTGTAGAAGACAACCACTAGCCTGACATCACACAACAGTGACTGGTGTATAGAAGACAACCACTAGCCTGACATCACACAAAAGTGACTGGTGTGTAGAAGACAACCACTAGCTTGACATCACACAACAGTGACTGGTGTATAGAAGACAACCACTAGTCTGACATCACAGTATCACACAACAGTGACTGGTGTATAGAAGACAACCACTAGCCTGACATCACACAACAGATACTGGTGTGTAGAAGACAACCACTAGCCTGACATCACACAACAGTGACTGGTGTATAGAAGACAACCACTAGCCTGACATCACAGTATCACACAACAGTGACTGGTGTGTAGAAGACAACATCTAGCCTGACATCACACAACAGTGACTGATGTGTAGAAGACAACCACTAGCCTGACACCACAGCATCACACAACAGTGACTGGTGTATAGAAGACAACCACTAGCCTGACATCACACAACAGTGACTGGTGTATAAAAGACAACCACTAGCCTGACATCACAGCATCACACAACAGTGACTGGTGTATAGAAGACAACCACTAGCCTGACATCACACAACAGTGACTGGTGTATAGAAGACAACCACTAGCCTGACATCACACAACAGTGACTGGTGTATAGAAGACAACCACTAGCCTGACATCACAGTATCACACAACAGTGACTGGTGTATAGAAGACAACCACTAGCCTGACATCACACAACAGATACTGGTGTGTAGAAGACAACCACTAGCCTGACATCACACAACAGTGACTGGTGTGTAGAAGACAACCACTAGCCTGACATCACACAACAGTGACTGGTGTATAGAAGACAACCACTAGGCTGACATCACACAATAGTGACTGGTGTATAGAAGACAACCACTAGCCTGACATCACAGCATCACACAACAGTGACTGGTGTATAGAAGACAACCACTAGCCTGACATCACACAACAGTGACTGGTGTATAGAAGACAACCACTAGCCTGACATCACACAACAGTGACTGGTGTATAGAAGACAACCACTAGCCTGACATCACAGCATCACAAAACAGTGACTGGTGTATAGAACACAATCACTAGCCTGACATCACAGCATCACACAACAGTGACTGGTGTGAAGAAGACAACCACTAGCCTGACATCACACAACAGTGACTGGTGTATAGAAGACAACCACTAGCCTGACATCACACAACAGTGACTGGTGTATAGAAGACAACCACTAGCCTGACATCACACAACAGTGACTGGTGTGTAGAAGACAACCACTAGCCTAACATCACACAACAGTGACTGATGTGTAGAAGACAACCACTAGCCTGACATCACACAAAAGTGACTGGTGTATAGAAGATAACCACTAGGCTGACATCACACAACAGTGACTGGTGTATAGAAGACAACCACTAGCCTGACATCACACAAAAGTGACTGGTGTATAGAAGATAACCACTAGGCTGACATCACACAACAGTGACTGGTGTATAGAAGATAACCACTAGCCTGACATCACAGCATCACACAACAGTGACTGGTGTATAGAAGACAACCACTAGCCTGACATCACAGCATCACACAACAGTGACTGGTGTATAGAAGACAACCACTAGCCTAACATCACACAACAGTGACTGGCTGTATAGAAGACAACCACTAGCCTGACATCACACAACAGTGACTGGTGTATAGAAGACAACCACTAGCCTGACATCACAGAATCACACAACAGTGACTGGTGTATAGAACACAACCACTAGCCTGACATCACACAACAGTGACGGTGTATAGAAGACAACCACTAGCCTGACATCACACAACAGTGACTGGTGTATAGAAGACAACCACTAGCCTGACATCACACAAAAGTGACTGGTGTGTAGAAGACAACCACTAGCCTAACATCACACAACAGTGACTGATGTGTAGAAGACAACCACTAGCCTGACATCACAGCATCACACAACAGTGACTGCTGTGTAGAAGACAACTAGCCTGACATCACAGCATCAAACAATAGTGACTGGTGTGTAGAAGACAACCACTAGCCTGACATCACACAACAGTGACTGGTGTGTAGAAGACAACCACTAGCCTGATATCACAGCATCACACAACAGTGACTGGTGTGTAGAAGACAACTAGCCTGACATCACACAACAGTGACTGGTGTATAGAAGGCAACCACTAGCCTGACATCACAGCATCACACAACAGTGACTGGTGTATAGAAGAGAATCACTAGCCTGACATCACAGCATCACACAACAGTGACTGGTGTGTAGAAGACAACAACTAGTCTGACATCACACAACAGTGACTGGTGTATAGAAGACAACCACTAGCCTGACATCACACAACAGTGACTGGTGTGTAGAAGGCAACCACTAGCCTGACATCACACACCAGTGACTGGTGTATAGAAGACAACCACTAGCTTGACATCACACAACAGTGACTGGTGTATAGAAGACAAACACTAGCCTGACATCACACAACAGTGACTGGTGTGTAGAAGACAACCACTAGCCTGACATCACAACATCACACAACAGTGACTGATGTATAGAAGACAACCACTAGCCTCACATCACAGCATCACACAACAATGACTGGTGTGTAGAAGACAACACCTAGCCTGACATCACACAACAGTGACTGGTGTGTAGAAGACAACCACTAGCCTGACATCACAGCATCACACAACAGTGACTGGTGTGTAGAAGACAACCACTAGCCTGACATCACAGCATCACACAACAGTGACTGGTGTATAGAAGACAACTACTAGTCTGACATCACACAACAGTGACTGGTGTATAGAAGACAACCACTAGCCTGACATCACACAACAGTGACTGGTGTATAAAAGACAACCACTAGCCTGACATCACAGCATCACACAACAGTGACTGGTGTATAAAGACAACCACTAGCCTGACATCACACAACAGTGACTGGTGTATAGAAGACAACCACTAGCCTGACATCACACAACAGTGACTGGTGTGTAGAAGACAACCACTAGCCTGACACCATAGCATCGCACTACAGAATGGTGTATAGAAGAAAACCACTAGCCTGACATCACACAAAAGTGACTGGTGTATAAAAGACAACCACTAGCCTGACATCACACAACAGTGACTGGTGTATAGAAGACAACCACTAGCCTGACATCACACAACAGTGACTGGTGTAGAAGACAACCACTAGTCTGACATCACAGTATCATACAACAGTGACTGGTGTATAGAAGACAACCACTAGCCTGACATCACACAACAGATACTGGTGTGTAGAAGACAACCACTAGCCTGACATCACACAACAGTGACTGGTGTGTAGAAGACAACCACTAGCCTGACATCACACAACAGTGACTGGTGTATAGAAGATAACCACTAGGCTGACATCACACAATAGTGACTGGTGTATAGAAGACAACCACTAGCCTGACATCACAGCATCACACAACAGTGACTGGTGTGTAGAAGACATCCACTAGCCTAACATCACACAACAGTGACTGATGTGTAGAAGACAACCACTAGCCTGACATCACAGCATCACACAACAGTGACTGGTGTATAGAAGACAACCACTAGCCTGACATCACACAACAGTGACTGGTGTGTAGAAGGAACCCACTAGCTTGACATCACACACCAGTGACTGGTGTATAGAAGACAACCACTAGCTTGACATCACACAACAGTGACTGGTGTATAGAAGACAACCACTAGCCTGACATCACACAACAGTGACTGGTGTGTAGAAGACAACCACTAGCCTGACATCACACAACAATGACTGGTGTATAGAAGACAACCACTAGCCTGACATCACACAACAGTGACTGGTGTATAGAAGACAACCACTAGCCTGACATCACAGCATCACACAACAGTGACTGGTGTATAAAAGACAACCACTAGCCTGACATCACACAACAGTGACTGGTGTATAGAAGACAACCACTAGCCTGACATCACACAACAGTGACTGGTGTATAGAAGACAACCACTAGCCTGACATCACACAACAGTGACTGGTGTATAGAAGACAACCACTAGCCTGACATCACACAACAGTGACTGGTGTATAGAAGACAACCACTAGCCTGACATCACACAAAAGTGACTGGTGCGTAGAAGACAACCACTAGCATGACATCACACAACAGTGACTGATGTGTAGAAAACAACCACTAGCCTGACATCACAGCATCACACAACAGTGACTGCTGTGTAGAAGACAACTAGCCTGACATCACAGCATCAAACAATAGTGACTGGTGTGTAGAAGACAACCACTAGCCTGACATCACAGTATCACACAACAGTGACTGGTGTGTAGAAGACAACAACTAGCCTGACATCACACAACAGTGACTGGTGTGTAGAAGACAACCACTAGCCTGACATCACACAACAGTGACTGGTGTGTAGAAGACAACCACTAGCTTGACATCACACAACAGTGACTGGTGTATAGAAGACAACCACTAGCCTGACATCACACAAAAGTGACTGGTGTGTAGAAGACAACCACTAGCTTGACATCACACAACAGTGACTGATGTGTAGAAGACAACCACTAGCCTGACATCACAGTATCACACAACAGTGACTGGTGTATAGAAGACAACCACTAGCCTGACATCACAGTATCACACAACAGTGACTGGTGTGTAGAAGACAACAACTAGCCTGACATCACACAACAGTGACTGGTGTGTAGAAGACAACCACTAGCCTGACACCACAGCATCACACAACAGAATGGTGTATAGAAGACAACCACTAGCCTGACATCACACAACAGTGACTGATGTATAAAAGACAACCACTATCCTTACATCACACAACAGTGACTGGTGTATAAAAGACAACCACTAGCCTGACATCACACAACAGTGACTGGTGTATAAAAGACAACCACTAGCCTGACATCACAGCATCACACAACAGTGACTGGTGTATAAAAGACAACCACTAGCCTGACATCACACAACAGTGACTGGTGTATAGAAGACAACCACTAGCCTGACACCACAGCATCACACACAGAATGGTGTATAGAAGACAACCACTAGTCCTGAATCACAGTATCACACAACAGTGACTGGTGTATAGAAGGACAACACTAGCCTGACATCACACAACAGTGACTGGTGTATAGAAGACAACCACTAGCCTGACATCACACAACAGTGACTGGTGTATAGAAGACAACCACTAGCCTGACATCACAGCATCACACAACAGTGACTGGTGTATAAAGACAACCACTAGCCTGACATCACACAACAGTGACTGGTGTATAGAAGACAACCACTAGCCTGACATCACACAACAGTGACTGGTGTATAGAAGACAACCACTAGTCTGACATCACAGTATCACACAACAGTGACTGGTGTATAGAAGACAACAACTAGCCTGACATCACACAACAGATACTGGTGTGTAGAAGACAACCACTAGCCTGACATCACACAACAGTGACTGGTGTGTAGAAGACAACCACTAGCCTGACATCACACAACAGTGACTGGTGTATAGAAGACAACCACTAGGCTGACATCACACAATAGTGACTGGTGTATAGAAGACAACCACTAGCCTGACATCACAGCATCACACAACAGTGACTGGTGTATAGAAGACAACCACTAGCCTGACATCACACAACAGTGACTGGTGTATAGAAGACAACCACTAGCCTGACATCACACAACAGTGACTGGTGTATATAAGGACAACCACTAGCCTGACATCACAGCATCACACAACAGTGACTGGTGTATAAAGACAACCACTAGCCTGACATCACACAACAGTGACTGGTGTATGGAAGACAACCACTAGCCTGACATCACACAACAGTGACTGGTGTGTAGAAGACAACCACTAGCCTGACACATAGCATCGCACTACAGGACTGGTGTATAGAAGACAACCACTAGCCTGACATTCACACAAAAGTGACTGGTGTATAGAAGACAACCACTAGCCTGACATCACACAACAGTGACTGGTGTATAGAAGACAACCACTAGCCTGACATCAGTATCACAACAGTGACTGGTGTATAGAAGACAACCACTAGCCTGACATCACACAACAGTGACTGGTGTGTAGAAGACAACCACTAGCCTGACATCACACAACAGTGACTGGTGTGTAGAAGACAACCACTAGCCTGACATCACACAACAGTGACTGGTGTATAGAAGATAACCACTAGGCTGACATCACACAATAGTGACTGGTGTATAGAAGACAACCACTAGCCTGACATCACAGCATCACACAACAGTGACTGGTGTGTAGAAGACATCCACTAGCCTAACATCACACAACAGTGACTGATGTGTAGAAGACAACCACTAGCCTGACATCACAGCATCACACAACAGTGACTGGTGTGTAGAAGACAACTAGCCTGACATCACAGCATCAAACAATAGTGACTGGTGTGTAGAAGACAACCACTAGCCTGACATCACAGTATCACACAACATTGACTGGTGTGTAGAAGACAACCACTAGCCTGACATCACACAACAGTGACTGGTGTGTAGAAGACAACCACTAGCCTGACATCACAGTATCACACAACATTGACTGGTGTGTAGAAGACAACCACTAGCCTGACATCACACAACAGTGACTGGTGTGTAGAAGACAACTACTAGCCTGACATCACACAACAGTGACTAGTGTGTAGAAGACAATTACTAGGCTGACATCACACAACAGTGACTGGTGTGTAGAAGACAACTAGCCTGAAATCACAGCATCAAACAATAGTGACTGGTGTGTAGAAGACAACCACTAGCCTGACATCACAGTATCATACAACAGTGACTGGTGTGTAGAAGACAACAACTAGCCTGACATCACACAACAGTGACTGGTGTGTAGAAGACAACAACTAGACTGACATCACACAACAGTGACTGGTGTGTAGAAGACAACCACTAGCCTGACATCACACAACAGTGACTGGTGTGTAGAAGACAACCACTAGCCTGACATCACACAACAGTGACTGGTGTATAGAAGACAACCACTAGCCTGACATCACACAAAAGTGACTGGTGTGTAGAAGACAACCACTAGCTTGACATCACACAACAGTGACTGATGTGTAGAAGACAACCACTAGCCTGACATCACAGTATCAAACAACAGTGACTGGTGTATAGAAGACAACCACTAGCCTGACATCACAGTATCACACAACAGTGACTGGTGTGTAAATGACAACAACTAGCCTGACATCACACAACAGTGACTGGTGTGTAGAAGACAACCACTAGCCTGACACCACAGCATAACACAACAGAATGGTGTATAGAAGACAACCACTAGCCTGACATCACACAACAGTGACTGGTGTATAAAAGACAACCACTATCCTGACATCACAGTATCACACAACAGTGACTGGTGTATAAAAGACAACCACTAGCCTGACATCACACAACAGTGACTGGTGTATAAAAGACAACCACTAGCCTGACATCACAGCATCACACAACAGTGACTGGTGTATAAAAGACAACCACTAGTCTGACATCACAGTATCACACAACAGTGACTGATGTGTAGAAGACAACCACTAGCCTGACATCACAGCATCACACAACAGTGACTGCTGTGTAGAAGACAACTAGCCTGACATCACAGCATCAAACAATAGTGACTGGTGTGTAGAAGACAACCACTAGCCTGACATCACAGTATCACACAACAGTGACTGGTGTGTAGAAGACAACCACTAGCCTGACATCACACAACAGTGACTGGTGTGTAGAAGACAACCACTAGCCTGACATCACACAACAGTGACTGGTGTGTAGAAGACAACCACTAGCCTGACATCACACAACAGTGACTGGTGTATAGAAGACAACCACTAGCCTGACATCACACAAAAGTGACTGGTGTGTAGAAGACAACCACTAGCTTGACATCACACAACAGTGACTGGTGTATAGAAGACAACCACTAGCCTGACATCACAGTATCACACAACAGTGACTGGTGTATAGAAGACAACCACTAGCCTGACATCACACAACAGTGACTGGTGTGTAGAAGACAACCACTAGCCTGACATCACACAACAGTGACTGGTGTATAGAAGACAACCACTAGCCTGACATCACAGTATCACACAACAGTGACTGGTGTATAGAAGACAACCACTAGCCTGACATCACACAACAGTGACTGATGTGTAGAAGACAACCACTAGCCTGACATCACAGCATCACACAACAGTGACTGGTGTATAGAAGACAACCACTAGCCTGACATCACACAACAGTGACTGGTGTATAAAGACAACCACTAGCCTGACATCACAGCATCACACAACAGTGACTGGTGTATAAAAGACAACCACTAGCCTGACATCACACAACAGTGACTGGTGTATAGAAGACAACCACTAGCCTGACATCACACAACAGTGACTGGTGTGTAGAAGACAACCACTAGCCTGACATCACACAACAGTGACTGGTGTATAGAAGACAACAACTAGGCTGGCATCACACAATAGTGACTGGTGTATAGAAGACAACCACTAGCCTGACATCACAGCATCACACAACAGTGACTGGTGTATAGAAGACAACCACTAGTCTGACATCACACAACAGTGACTGGTGTATAGAAGACAACCACTAGCCTGACATCACACAACAGTGACTGGTGTATAAAAGACAACCACTAGCCTGACATCACAGCATCACACAACAGTGACTGGTGTATAAAGACAACCACTAGCCTGACATCACACAACAGTGACTGGTGTATGGAAGACAACCACTAGCCTGACATCACACAACAGTGACTGGTGTGTAGAAGACAACCACTAGCCTGACACCATAGCATCGCACTACAGAATGGTGTATAGAAGAAAACCACTAGCCTGACATCACACAAAAGTGACTGGTGTATAAAAGACAACCACTAGCCTGACATCACACAACAGTGACTGGTGTATAGAAGACAACCACTAGCCTGACATCACACAACAGTGACTGGTGTATAGAAGACAACCACTAGTCTGACATCACAGTATCATACAACAGTGACTGGTGTATAGAAGACAACCACTAGCCTGACATCACACAACAGATACTGGTGTGTAGAAGACAACCACTAGCCTGACATCACACAACAGTGACTGGTGTGTAGAAGACAACCACTAGCCTGACATCACACAACAGTGACTGGTGTGTAGAAGACAACCACTAGCTGACATCACACAATAGTGACTGGTGTATA
The DNA here is from genome assembly GCA_014155875.1 of Cepaea nemoralis. NCBI lineage: Eukaryota > Metazoa > Mollusca > Gastropoda > Stylommatophora > Helicidae > Cepaea > Cepaea nemoralis. The sequence continues at coordinate 14,316 of JACEFZ010011430.1, forward strand.
GAAGACAACCACTAGCCTGACATCACAGCATCAACACAGTGACTGGTGTGTAGAAGACAATCCACTAGCCTGAACATCACACAACAGTGACTGATGTGTAGAAGACAACCACTAGCCTGACATCACACATCACACAACGTGACTGGTGTGTAGAAGACAACCACTAGCCTGACATCACACAACAGTGACTGGTGTGTAGAAGACAACCACTAGCCTGACATCACAGTATCACACAACAGTGACTGGTGTATAAGACAACCACTAGCCTGACATCACACAACAGTGACTGGTGTGTAGAAGACAACCACTAGCCTGACATCACAGTATCACACACATTGACTGGTGTGATAGAAGACAACCACTAGCCTGACATGACACAACAGTGACTGGTGTATAGAAGACAACTACTAGCTGACATCACACAACATGTGACTAGGTGTATAGAAGACAACCACTAGGCTGACATCACACAACAGTGACTGGTGTGTAGAAGACAACTAGCCTGAAATCACAGCATCAAACAATAGTGACTGGTGTGTAGAAGACAACCACTAGCCTGACATCACAGTATCATACAACAGTGACTGGTGTGTAGAAGACAACAACTAGCCTGACATCACACAACAGTGACTGGTGTGTAGAAGACAACAACTAGACTGACATCACACAACAGTGACTGGTGTGTAGAAGACAACCACTAGCCTGACATCACACAACAGTGACTGGTGTGTAGAAGACAACCACTAGCCTGACATCACACAACAGTGACTGGTGTATAGAAGACAACCACTAGCCTGACATCACACAAAAGTGACTGGTGTGTAGAAGACAACCACTAGCTTGACATCACACAACAGTGACTGATGTGTAGAAGACAACCACTAGCCTGACATCACAGTATCAAACAACAGTGACTGGTGTATAGAAGACAACCACTAGCCTGACATCACAGTATCACACAACAGTGACTGGTGTGTAGAAGACAACAACTAGCCTGACATCACACAACAGTGACTGGTGTGTAGAAGACAACCACTAGCCTGACACCACAGCATAACACAACAGAATGGTGTATAGAAGACAACCACTAGCCTGACATCACACAACAGTGACTGGTGTATAAAGACAACCACTATCCTGACATCACAGTATCACACAACAGTGACTGGTGTATAAAAGACAACCACTAGCCTGACATCACACAACAGTGACTGGTGTATAAAAGACAACGACTAGCCTGACATAACAGCATCACACAACAGTGACTGGTGTATAAAAGACAACCACTAGTCTGACATCACAGTATCACACAACAGTGACTGATGTGTAGAAGACAACCACTAGCCTGACATCACAGCATCACACAACAGTGACTGCTGTGTAGAAGACAACTAGCCTGACATCACAGCATCAAACAATATTGACTGGTGTGTAGAAGACAACCACTAGCCTGACATCACAGTATCACACAACAGTGACTGGTGTGTAGAAGACAATTACTAGGCTGACATCACACAACAGTGACTGGTGTGTAGAAGACAACAACTAGCCTGACATCACACAACAGTGACTGGTGTGTAGAAGACAACCACTAGCCTGACATCACACAACAGTGACTGGTGTATAGAAGACAACCACTAGCCTGACATCACACAAAAGTGACTGGTGTGTAGAAGACAACCACTAGCTTGACATCACACAACAGTGACTGGTGTATAGAAGACAACCACTAGTCTGACATCACAGTATCACACAACAGTGACTGGTGTATAGAAGACAACCACTAGCCTGACATCACACAACAGATACTGGTGTGTAGAAGACAACCACTAGCCTGACATCACACAACAGTGACTGGTGTATAGAAGACAACCACTAGCCTGACATCACAGTATCACACAACAGTGACTGGTGTGTAGAAGACAACAACTAGCCTGACATCACACAACAGTGACTGATGTGTAGAAGACAACCACTAGCCTGACACCACAGCATCACACAACAGTGACTGGTGTATAGAAGACAACCACTAGCCTGACATCACACAACAGTGACTGGTGTATAAAAGACAACCACTAGCCTGACATCACAGCATCACACAACAGTGACTGGTGTATAAAAGACAACCACTAGCCTGACATCACACAACAGTGACTGGTGTATAGAAGACAACCACTAGCCTGACATCACACAACAGTGACTGGTGTATAGAAGACAACCACTAGTCTGACATCACAGTATCACACAACAGTGACTGGTGTATAGAAGACAACCACTAGCCTGACATCACACAACAGATACTGGTGTGTAGAAGACAACCACTAGCCTGACATCACACAACAGTGACTGGTGTGTAGAAGACAACCACTAGCCTGACATCACACAATAGTGACTGGTGTATAGAAGACAACCACTAGGCTGGCATCACACAATAGTGACTGGTGTATAGAAGACAACCACTAGCCTGACATCACAGCATCACACAACAGTGACTGGTGTATAGAAGACAACCACTAGTCTGACATCACACAACAGTGACTCGTGTATAGAAGACAAACACTAGCCTGACATCACACAGCAGTGACTGGTGTATAGAAGACAACCACTAGCCTGACATCACAGCATCACAAAACAGTGACTGGTGTATAGAACACAATCACTAGCCTGACATCACAGCATCACACAACAGTGACTGGTGTGAAGAAGACAACCACTAGCCTGACATCACACAACAGTGACTGGTGTATAGAAGACAACCACTAACCTGACATCACACAACAGTGACTGGTGTATAGAAGACAACCACTAGCCTGACATCACACAAAAGTGACTGGTGTGTAGAAGACAACCACTAGCCTAACATCACACAACAGTGACTGATGTGTAGAAGACAACCACTAGCCTGACATCACACAAAAGTTACTGGTGTATAGAAGATAACCACTAGGCTGACATCACACAACAGTGACTGGTGTATAGAAGACAACCACTAGCCTGACATCACACAAAAGTGACTGGTGTATAGAAGATAACCAGTAGGCTGACATCACACAACAGTGACTGGTGTATAGAAGATAACCACTAGCCTGACATCACAGCATCACACAACAGTGACTGGTGTATAGAAGACAACCACTAGCCTGACATCCCAGCATCACACAACAGTGACTGGTGTATAGAAGACAACCACTAGCCTAACATCACACAACAGTGACTGGCGTATAGAAGACAACCACTAGCCTGACATCACACAACAGTGACTGGTGTATAGAAGACAACCACTAGCCTGACATCACAGAATCACACAACAGTGACTGGTGTATAGAACACAACCACTAGCCTGACATCACACAACAGTGACGGTGTATAGAAGACAACCACTAGCCTGACATCACACAACAGTGACTGGTGTATAGAAGACAACCACTAGCCTGACATCACACAAAAGTGACTGGTGTGTAGAAGACAACCACTAGCCTAACATCACACAACAGTGACTGATGTGTAGAAGACAACCACTAGCCTGACATCACAGCATCACACAACAGTGACTGCTGTGTAGAAGACAACTAGCCTGACATCACAGCATCAAACAATAGTGACTGGTGTGTAGAAGACAACCACTAGCCTGACATCACACAACAGTGACTGGTGTGTAGAAGACAACCACTAGCCTGATATCACAGCATCACACAACAGTGACTGGTGTGTAGAAGACAACTAGCCTGACATCACACAACAGTGACTGGTGTATCGAAGGCAACCACTAGCCTGACATCACAGCATCACACAACAGTGACTGGTGTATAGAAGAGAATCACTAGCCTGACATCACAGCATCACACAACAGTGACTGGTGTGTAGAAGACAACAACTAGTCTGACATCACACAACAGTGACTGGTGTATAGAAGACAACCACTAGCCTGACATCACACAACAGTGACTGGTGTGTAGAAGGCAACCACTAGCCTGACATCACACACCAGTGACTGGTGTATAGAAGACAACCACTAGCTTGACATCACACAACAGTGACTGGTGTATAGAAGACAAACACTAGCCTGACATCACACAACAGTGACTGGTGTGTAGAAGACAACCACTAGCCTGACATCACAACATCACACAACAGTGACTGATGTATAGAAGACAACCACTAGCCTCACATCACAGCATCACACAATGACTGGTGTGTAGAAGACAACACCTAGCCTGACATCACACAACAGTGACTGGTGTGTAGAAGACAACCACTAGCCTGACATCACAGCATCACACAACAGTGACTGGTGTGTAGAAGACAACCACTAGCCTGACATCACAGCATCACACAACAGTGACTGGTGTATAGAAGACAACCACTAGCCCCACATCACAGCATCACACAACAATGACTGGTGTGTAGAAGACAACCACTAGCCTGACATCACAGCATCACACAACAGTGACTGATGTGTAGAAGACAACCACTAGCCTGACATCACACAACAGTGACTGGTGTATAGAAGACAACCACTAGCCTGACATCACAGAACAGTGACTGATGTGTAGAAGACAACCACTAGCCTGACATCACACAACAGTGACTGGAGTGTAGAAGACAACCACTAGCCTGACATCACAGAACAGTGACTGATGTGTAGAAGACAACCACTAGCCTGACATCAAACAACAGTGACTGGTGTATAGAAGACAACCACTAGCCTGACATCACAGAACAGTGACTGACGTGTAGAAGACAACCACTAGCCTGACATCACACAACAGTGACTGGTGTATAGAAGACAAACACTAGCCTGACATCACAGCATCACACAACAGTGACTGGTGTGTAGAAGACAACCACTAGCCTGACATATTGTTAGCTTATATTGTAAATATTGTGAGGTTAAGAAAAGGTCTACAATACCTGTCTGTGGCCTGGAAGTTACATTAATTTGATCCATTTTGGCACTTTATCTGAAAAAAATGTACCTTTTTGAAGTGAACAGCTGTAAAATGACTTCCTAGCTGATATGAATAACAGTACTTAAATGAACACACATCACACAACAAGTGACATGTGAATTCATTGACATGTGTTCACTGGACAAGGCCATAGTCACTGATAGAAGGGGAGAGAACTGGTGGAAACAACAACAAACATAGGTGACCTATTTCACACATGAGTGAATATGTGACCAACCACAAGCCCACACTGGTTCTCACTACCAGGCTGAAAGAACACAAGATGTCTACATGTGACCTAGAATTATACTATTGGAAACTAGGTGTCTCTGGATATGTGTACTTTACACAGTGCACAGCTGCGTGCTGTAAGCCCCTGGAATTGGGGTCTGTACTTTACACAGTGCACAGTTGTGTGCTGTAAGCCCCTAGAAGTGGGGCCTGTACTTTACACAGTGCACAGTTGTGTGATGTAAGCCCCTGAAAGTGGGGTCTGTAATTTACACAGTGCACAGTTGCATGCTGTAAGCCCCTGGAAATAGGGTCTGTACTTTACACAGTGCACAGTTGCATGCTGTAAGCCCCTGAAAGTGGGCTCTCTACTTTACACAGTGCACATTTGTGTGCTGTAAGCCCCTAGAAGTGGGGCCTGCACTTTACACAGTGCACAGTTGCATGCTGTAAGCCCCTGGAAGTGGGGTCTGTACTTTACACAGTGCACAGTTGCATAATGTAAGCTCCTGGAAGTGGGGTGTGTACTTATGGGCACCAAGAGCTAACAATGTGTGCACTATAAGCTAACAATATGTGCACTATAAGCGCACAATATGTACACTAAAAGCTAACAATATGCACACAATAAGGTAACAATATGTGCACTATAAGCTAACAATATGTGCACTGTAAGCTAACAATATGTGCACTATAAGCTAACAATATTTGCACTATAATCTAACAATATGTGCACTATAAGCTAACAATATGTGCACTATAAGCTAACAATATGTGCACTATAAGCTAACAATATGTGCACTATAAGCTAACAATATGTGCACTATAAGCTAGCAATATTTGCACTATAAGCTAACAATATGTCACTGTAAGCTAACAATATGTGCACTATAAGCTAACAATATGTGCACTAAGAGATAATATATGGGCACCAAGAGCTAACAATATGTGCACTAAGGGATAATATATGTGCACTATAAGATAACAATATTTACACTATAAGTTAACAATATGTACACTATAAGCTAACAATATGTGCACTATAAGCTAACAATATTTACACTATAAGCTAACAATATGTGCACTATAAGCTAACAATATGTGCACTAAGGGATAATATATGGGCACTATAAGATAGCAATATTTACACTATAAGTTAACAATATGTACACTATAAGCTAACAATATGTGCACTATAAGTTAACAATATGTGCACTAGTTTAGTCGATGGATCAACATCACGGTACACAGGTGTAATCCATGTGCTCCGTTCTCCTCCTAACTCAAACCTGAGTCTGGAGAAACTCAGCTCAGTGCACGAACTCCATAGCATGGGTGAGGATCCTGAAATACTTTGGGTAGATATTTAACTCGAAATTTTGCCCGGGCACCACCGTTAGGCTACTCTTTTTCAATTTACAACTACCAAAGGATTTTGTACGTGCATAACAATACACACAGGCGTCCGATCTCATTGCCCAGAGACCAGGGGACATTTTATTACTAGAAGTCCATGAGAGAAAAAAAATCCCGGTCCTCAACAGGGCTTGAACGCGAGACATCCAGCACTTAAGGCGGACACCATACCCCGAGACCACGCAGCCCTTTTGCACTATAAGCTAACAATATGTTGCACTATAAGCTAACAATATGTGCACTATAAGCTAACAATATGTAGAACAATATCATGGAACATGAATGAACAAATCGGGAACAGCTGGGAAACAAAGGTGATAAGGTTCCTAAGAAAAATGTTGCGATCACTTTGAACAGCCACAGTAAATATTGCCTGGGGGAGGCTAATGGAAGTAGAAGATTATATAAAATTATAAGGAGGAAAGGAGGATACAACCGACGTTCTTTAGTCATATAGTGAGAAGAGAGCCTTGGAAAACACTGATGACTGGAAAGATCAGTGGCAGGAGAGGCAGAGACACAGGCCAACCGAGACAAACGATGCTGGATGGACTAAGAGGCTGGCATGGAGGGATACCATCAGAAGGGTTGTGTCAGAACACCAAGGACTGAGATCTGTGGAGAGACATGAAGGCCAAAGCTAGTGGGTCAGGCACATGATGATCATGACCCACTAAGTGTAGAGTGATCCATGAGAATAGGGGGCCAGCACTGTATGCCCAACATACTGCAGGGTGTGTAAATGGGGGTCTGTTCTTTACAGTGTACATTTGCATGCTGTAAGCCCCTGGAAGTGGGGCCTGTACTTTACACAGTGCACAGCTGCGTGCTGTAAGCCCCTGGAAGTGGGGTCTGTACTTTACAGTGCACAGTTGCGTGCTGTAAGCCCCTGGAAGTGGGGCCTGTACTTTACAGTGCACAGTTGCATGCTGTAAGCCCCTGGAAGTGGAGTCTGTACTTTACAGTGCACAGTTGCATACTGTAAGCTCCTGGAAGTGGATATGTACTTTACACAGTGCACAGTTGCATACTATAAGCCCCTGGAGGTGGAGTCTGTACTTTACACAGTGCACAGTTGTGTGCTGCAAGCCCCTGGAAGTGGGATCTGTACTTTACAGTGCACAGTTGCATGCTGTAAGCCCCTGGAAGTGGGGTCTGTACTTTACACAGTGCACAGTTGCATACTGTAAGCTCTTCTTCTTCTTCTGCGTTCATCCGGAGTTTTTTTTCGGATGTGATTGCGTTGTGCCTGTTTACAGCAGAGCTGCGTTCTTGCGCCGTTAGGCCGACACATCCGACTTCTGCGGGCATTTGTTGACCGGGTTAACCTTCCCGGTACTGTAGTAAGCTCATGGAAGTGGATATGTACTTTACACAATGCACAGTTGCATACTGTAAGCCCATGGAGGTGGAGTCTGTACTTTACACAGTGCACAGTTGTGTGCTGTAAGCCCCAGGAGGTGGAGCCTGTACTTTACACAGTGCACAGTTGTGTGCTGTAAGCCCCTGGAAGTGGGGTCTGTACTTTACACAGTGCACAGTTGCATACTGTAAGCCCCTGGAGGTGGAGCCTGTACTTTACACAGTGCACAGTTGTGTGCTGTAAGCCCTGAAAGTGGGGTCTGTACTTTACACAGTGCACAATTGCATACTGTAGGCCCCTGGAAGAGGGGTCTGTACTTTACACAGTGCAGTTGCATACTGTAAGCCCCTGGAAGTGGGGTCTGTACTTTACACAGTGCACAGTTGCATGATGTAAGCCCCTGGAGGTGGGGTCTGTACTTTACACAGTGCAGTTGCTTGCTGTAAGTCCCTGGAAGTGGGGTCTGTACATTACACAGTGCACATTTGTGTGCTGTAAGCCCCTAGAAGTGGAGCCTGTACTTTACACAGTGCACAGTTGCATGCTGTAAGCCCCTGGAAGTGGGGTCTGTACTTTACACAGTGCACAGTTGCATAATGTAAGCTCCTGGAAGTGGGGTCTGCACTTATGGGCACCAAGAGCTAACAATATGTGCACTATAAGCTAACAATATGTGCACTATAAGCTAACAATATGTGCACTATAAGCTAACAATATGTGCACTATAAGCTAACAATATGTGCACTGTAAGCTAACAATATGTGCACTATAAGCTAACAATATGTGCACTATAAGCTAACAATATGTGCACTATAAGCTAAAAATATGTGCACTATAAGCTAGCAATATCTGCACTATAAGCTAACAATATGTGCACTGCAAGCTAACAATATGTGCACTATAAGCTAACAATATGTGCACTGTAAGCTAACAATATGTGCACTATAAGCTAACAATATGTGCACTATAAGCTAACAATATGTGCACTATAAGCTAACAATATGTGCACTATAAGCTAACAATATGTGCACTATAAGCTAGCAATATTTGCACTATAAGCTAACAATATGTGCACTGTAAGCTAACAATATGTGCACTATAAGCTAACAATATGTGCACTAAGGGATAATATATGGGCACCGAGAGCTAACAATATGTGCACTAAGGGATAATATATGTGCACTATAAGATAACAATATTTACACTATAAGTTAACAATAAGTACACTATAAGCTAACAATATGTGCACTATAAGCTAACAATATTTACACTATAAGCTAACAATATGTGCACTATAAGCTAACAATATGTGCACTAAGGGATAATATATGGGCACCAAGAGCTAACAACTGGTGCACTAAGGGATAATATATGTGCACTATAAGATAGCAATATTTACACTATAAGTTAACAATATGTACACTATAAGCTAACAATATGTGCACTATAAGCTAACAATATGTGCACTAGTTTAGTCGATGGATCAACATCACGGTACACAGGTGTAATCCATGTGCTCCGTTCTCCTAACTCAAACCTGAGTCTGGAGAAACTCAGCTCAGTTCACGAACTCCATAGCATGGGTGAGGATCCTGAAATACTTTGGGTAGATATTTAACTCGAAATTTTGCCCGGGCACCACCGTTAGGCTACTCTTTTTCAATTTACAACTGCCAAAGGATTTTGTACGTGCATAACAATACACACAGGCGTCCGATCTCATTACCCAGAGACCAGGGGACATTTTATTGTTGTGTGCTGTAAGCCCCTGGAAGTGGGGTCTGTGTGATTGCGTTGTGCCTGTTTACAGCAGAGCTGCATTCTTGCGCCGTTAGGCCGACACATCCGACTTCTGTGGGCATTTGTTGACCGGGTTAACCTTCCCGGTACTGTAGTAAGCTCATGGAAGTGGATATGTACTTTACACAATGCACAGTTGCATACTGTAAGCCCATGGAGGTGGAGTCTGTACTTTACACAGTGCACAGTTGTGTGCTGTAAGCCCCTGGAAGTGGGGTCTGTACTTTACACAGTGCACAGTTGCATACTGTAAGCCCCTGGAGGTGAAGCCTGTACTTTACACAGTGCACAGTTGTGTGCTGTAAGCCCTGAAAGTGGGGTCCGTACTTTACACAGTGCACAGTTGCATACTGTAAGCCCCTGAAGAGGGGTCTGTACTTTACACAGTGCAGTTGCATACTGTAAGCCCCTGGAAGTGGGGTCTGTACTTTACACAGTGCACAGTTGCATGATGTAAGCCCCTGGAGGTGGGATCTGTACTTTACACAGTGCAGTTGCTTGCTGTAAGTCCCTGGAAGTGGGGTCTGTACATTACACAGTGCACATTTGTGTGCTGTAAGCCCCTAGAAGTGGGGCCTGTACTTTACACAGTGCACAGTTGCATGCTGTAAGCCCCTGGAAGTGGGGTCTGTACTTTACACAGTGCACAGTTGCATAATGTAAGCTCCTGTAAGTGGGGTCTGTACTTATGGGCACCAAGAGCTAACAATATGTGCACTATAAGCTAACAATATGTGCACTATAAGCTAACAATATGTGCACTATAAGCTAACAATATGTGCACTATAAGGTAACAATATGTGCACTATAAGCTAACAATATGTGCACTGTAAGCTAACAATATGTGCACTATAAGCTAACAATATTTGCACTATAAGCTAACAATATGTGCACTATAAGCTAACAATATTTGCACTATAAGCTAACAATATGTGCACTATAAGCAAACAATATGTGCACTATAAGCAAACAATATGTGCACTATAAGCTAACAATATTTGCACTATAAGCTAACAATATGTGCACTGTAAGCTAACAATATGTGCACTATAAGCTAACAATATGTGCACTATAAGCTAACAATATGTGCACTATAAGCTAACAATATGTGCACTATAAGCTAACAATATGTGCACTATAAGCTAACAATATGTGCACTATAAGCTAGCAATATTTGCACTATAAGCTAACAATATGTGCACTGTAAGCTAACAATATGTGCACTATAAGCTAACAATTTGTGCACTAAGGGATAATATATGGGCACCAAGAGCTAACAATATGTGCACTAAGGGATGATATATGTGCACTATAAGATAACAATATTTACACTATAAGTTAACAATATGTACACTATAAGCTAACAATATGTGCACTATAAGCTAACAATATTTACACTATAAGCTAACAATATGTGCACTATAAGCTAACAATATGTGCACTAAGGGATAATATATGGGCACTATAAGATAGCAATATTTACACTATAAGTTAACAATATGTACACTATAAGCTAACAATATGTGCACTATAAGTTAACAATATGTGCACTAGTTTAGTCGATGGATCAACATCACGGTACACAGGTGTAATCCATGTGCTCCGTTCTCCTCCTAACTCAAACCTGAGTCTGGAGAAACTCAGCTCAGTGCACGAACTCCATAGCATGGGTGAGGATCCTGAAATACTTTGGGTAGATATTTAACTCGAAATTTTGCCCGGGCACCACCGTTAGGCTACTCTTTTTCAATTTACAACTACCAAAGGATTTTGTACGTGCATAACAATACACACAGGCGTCCGATCTCATTACCCAGAGACCAGGGGACATTTTATTACTAGAAGTCCACGAGAAAAAAAAAATCCCGGTCCTCAACAGGGCTTGAACGCGAGACATCCAGCACTTAAGGCGGACACCATACCCCGAGACCACGCAGCCCCTTTTGCACTATAAGCTAACAATATGTGCACTATAAGCTAACAATATGTGCACTATAAGCTAACAATATGTAGAACAATATCATGGAACATGAATGAACAAATCGGGAACAGCTGGGAAACAAAGGTGATAAGGTTCCTAAGAAAAATGTTGCGATCACTTTGAACAGCCACAGTAAATATTGCCTGGGGGAGGCTAATGGAAGTAGAAGATTATATACAATTATAAGGAGGAAAGGAGGATACAACCGACGTTCTTTAGTCATATAGTGAGAAGAGAGCCTTGGAAAACACTGATGACTGGAAAGATCAGTGGCAGGAGAGGCAGAGACACAGGCCAACCGAGACAAACGATGCTGGATGGACTAAGAGGCTGGCATGGAGGGATACCATCAGAAGGGTTGTGTCAGAACACCAAGGACTGAGATCTGTGGAGAGACATGAAGGCCAAAGCTAGTGGGTCAGGCACATGATGATCATGACCCACTGAGTGTAGAGTGATCCATGAGAATAGGGGGCCAGCACTGTATGCCCAACATACTGCAGGGTGTGTAAATGGGGGTCTGTTCTTTACAGTGTACATTTGCATGCTGTAAGCCCCTGGAAGTGGGGCCTGTACTTTACACAGTGCACAGTTGTGTGCTGTAAGCCCTGAAAGTGGGGTCTGTACTTTACACAGTGCACAGTTGCATACTGTAAGCCCCTGGAAGAGGGGTCTGTACTTTACAGTGCACAGTTGCATACTGTAAGCCCCTGGAAGTGGGGTCTGTACTTTACACAATGCACAGTTGCATGATGTAAGCCCCTGGAGGTGGGGTCTGTACTTTACACAGTGCAGTTGCTTGCTGTAAGTCCCTGGAAGTGGGGTCTGTACATTACACAGTGCACATTTGTGTGCTGTAAGCCCCTAGAAGTGGGGCCTGTACTTTACACAGTGCACAGTTGCATGCTGTAAGCCCCGGGAAGTGGGGTCTGTACTTTACACAGTGCACAGTTGCATAATGTAAGCTCCTGTAAGTGGGGTCTGTACTTATGGGCACCAAGAGCTAACAATATGTGCACTATAAGCTAACAATATGTGCACTATAAGCTAACAATATGTGCACTATAAGCTAACAATATGTGCACTATAAGCTAACAATATTTGCATTATAAGCTAACAATATGTGCATTATAAGCTAACAATATTTGCACTATAAGCTAACAATATGTGCACTGTAAGCTAACAATATGTGCACTATAAGCTAACAATATGTGCACTAAGGGATAATATATGGGCACCAAGAGCTAACAATATGTGCACTAAGGGATAATATATGTGCACTATAAGATAACAATATTTACACTATAAGTTAACAATATGTACACTATAAGCTAACAATATGTGCACTATAAGCTAACAATATGTGCACTAGTTTAGTCGATGGATCAACATCACGGTACACAGGTGTAATCCATGTGCTCCGTTCTCCTCCTAACTCAAACCTGAGTCTGGAGAAACTCAGCTCAGTGCACGAACTCCATAGCATGGGTGAGGATTCTGAAATACTTTGGGTAGATATTTAACTCAAAATTTTGCCCGGGCACCACCGTTAGGCTACTCTTTTTCAATTTTCAACTACCAAAGGATTTTGTACGTGCATAACAATACACACAGGCGTCCGATCTCATTACCCAGAGACCAGGGGACATTTTATTACTAGAAGTCCACGAGAAAAAAAATCGCGGTCCTCAACAGGGCTTGAACCCGGGACATCCAGCACTTGAGGCGGACACCATACCCCGAGACCACGCAGCCCCTTTTGCACTATAAGCTAACAATATGTGCACTATAAGCTAACAATATGTGCACTATAAGCTAACAATATGTAGAACAATATCATGGAACATGAATGAACAAATCGGGAACAGCTGGGAAACAAAGGTGATAAGGTTCCTAAGAAAAATGTTGCGATCACTTTGAACAGCCACAGTAAATATTGCCTGGGGGAGGCTAATGGAAGTAGAAGATTATATACAATTATAAGGAGGATACAACCGACGTTCTTTAGTCATATAGTGAGAAGAGAGCCTTGGAAAACACTGATGACTGGAAAGATCAGTGGCAGGAGAGGCAGAGACACAGGCCAACCGAGACAAACGATGCTGGATGGACTGAGAGGCTGGCATGGAGGGATACCATCAGAAGGGTTGTGTCAGAACACCAAGGACTGAGATCTGTGGAGAGACATGAAGGCCAAAGCTAGTGGATCAGGCACATGATGATCATGACCCACTGAGTGTAGAGTGATCCATGAGAATAGGGGGCCAGCACTGTATGCCCAACATACTGCAGGGTGTGTAAATGGGGGTCTGTTCTTTACAGTGTACATTTGCATGCTGTAAGCCCCTGGAAGTGGGGCCTGTACTTTACACAGTGCACAGCTGCGTGCTGTAAGCCCCTGGAAGTGGGATCTGTACTTTACAGTGCACAGTTGCATGCTGTAAGCCCCTGGAAGTGGGGCCTGTACTTTACAGTGCACAGTTGCATGCTGTAAGCCCCTGGAAGTGGGGTCTGTACTTTACAGTGCACAGTTGCATGCTGTAAGCCCCTGGAAGTGGGATCTGTACTTTACAGTGCACAGTTGCATGCTGTAAGCCCCTGGAAGTGGGGCCTGTACTTTACAGTGCACAGTTGCATGCTGTAAGCCCCTGGAAGTGGGGTCTGTACTTTACAGTGCACAGTTGCATACTGTAAGCTCCTGGAAGTGGATATGTACTTTACACAGTGCACAGTTGCATACTGTACGCCCCTGGAGGTGGAGTCTGTACTTTACACAGTGCACAGTTGTGTGCTGTAAGCCCCTGGAAGTGGGATCTGTACTTTACACAGTTGCATGCTGTAAGCCCCTGGAAGTGGGGCCTGTACTTTACAGTGCACAGTTGCATGCTGTTAGCCCCTGGAAGTGGGGTCTGTACTTTACACAGTGCACAGCTGCATACTGTAAGCTCTTCTTCTTCTTCTGCATTCATCCGGAGTTTTTTTTTCCAGATGTGATTGCGTTCTGCCAGTTTACAGCAGAGCTGCGTTCTTGCGCCGTTAGGCCGACACATCCGACTTCTGTGGGCATTTGTTGACCGGGTTAACCTTCCCGGTACTGTAATAAGCTCATGGAAGTGGATATGTACTTTACACAGTGCACAGTTGCATACTGTAAGCCCCTGGAGGTGGAGTCTGTACTTTACAGTGCACAGTTGTGTGCTGTAAGCCCCTGGAGGTGGGGTCTGTATTTTACATGTGCAGTTGCTTGCTGTAAGCCCCTGGAAGTGGGCCTGTACTTTACACAGTGCACAGTTGTGTGCAACTGTGTCCCGACATTTCCCTGTCTGCTGCAACTGTGTCCCCACATTTTCCTATCTGCTGCAACTGTGTCCCCACATTTCCCTGTCTGCTGCAACTGTCCCCACATTTCCCTATCTGCTGCAACTGTGTCCCCACATTTCCCTGTCTGCTGCAACTGTGTCCCCACATTTCCCTATCTGCTGCAACTATGTCCACATGTACCTAACTGCTGCAACTATGTGTCCCCACATGTACCTAACTGCTGCAACTATGTCCACATGTACCTAACTGCTGCAACTGTGTCCCCACATTTCCCTATCTGCTGCAACTATGTCCACATGTACCTAACTGCTGCAACCATGTAGCCTAACTGAATATTTAAATGTAAACACATGAAGCTCACCGCTACATTTCAGCGCCGCAGAAATTAGTTCCCTTCACTTAATGCGCACAGCATCTGTGGTGTTGTGATGCTTGCTGGAACTCTCTGCCTTGTCCGTGTCGCTCCTGCCCTCATCTGCACCATCATTAGATGTCTCATCCATCCTCTGACTGCCGGACTCACCAGATGACCTGGACGTGGAGCGGCTCAGACCGCCGGGGCTATCTGTCAGGACATAGATCAGTTGGACTAAAAAGCTGACTTCTCATCCTTGACTTGAAGATGTAAATTACATGCACCTCAGAAGTGGGAGTGGGTTTACCTGATGGCAAGGGACACTGGTAATAGGGAAAGCTAATCCCCCATGCAAATGGACTACGCTTGAGTTCAAAGCGAACAAATGCAAAATTTAAAAAAAAAAAAATTACAAAAGTTACTTAGCTAATGTTGATGTGATCGCTAGAATGTGCAATCACATGAGTGTAAACATAATGGTTGTACTGTTCTATTTCGCTACTTCTAGCCGTTTATACTTGCACTTATAAATTGATCTTGTCATTCAGTTGTAGCCACCACGTCATCTGTGATTTGGTTACCTGAGGGATTGAACATCCTCTGGAAGACTTGTTGCTCACTCAAGTCTGGTGCACTGACATTCAGGCTGTCCAAGCCCTAAAAAGGACTTGCATCTCTCTGGGGTTTGATGGTGCAGAGCTTTTCCTCTTATCCGAGCACAAAAGCACCTTCTCCCCCCTCTTGTCTGCATTCCAGAGCTCTCATGCCCCTCTGTGAGCTTACAAACCAGTCAGGTGGGCAAAAGTGGTACTGGATAGGTCACATCATGTATAGGTGCCCCAGGGCTGTGGCCATTGAACGAACAAAACGAAAGAACGAACAATCTTTATTTTCAAAGGGTTACAAAATTGGACACACATGCCCGTCTTACATTCGGCCCTTCCGTGAGGCCTGAGCAGGCTCCGTGTCACCTAATAACTCATATGATGTAAGGATTTAGTGCAGGATTTTGCTCTCTGAGCTTTCCATTACCATAACAAATGAAAGGCTAAGTACTTCCATGGTTTTCAGACTACTTACATTATAAACTATCACTGTGAATTAGGGAATAGTGAAAATGTATTTGACAATTCCAAGACACCAATTCATAGGATCAAAACCAGCCACAGACAAAAGACCACTTTGCTTTGATGTCAATGGTATGAGGCGACTGCCATCCAGAGAGCAAATGGGGAACTACTGAACTAACACTGACATAATAAATGCTGGGTTGACTGCAACATACAGGACATGCAACTAACTTTTTAATTGACATTATAAGAGCTAAAGAAAGGGATGTTTGACACTTACAACATGGCAAGATGAAACAAACAGTTCAGAAAAAACACCCACAAGACCACACTTCAACCAGAAAGAACACCCACAAGATCACACTTCAACCAGAAAGAACACCCACAAGATCACACTTCAACTAGAAAGAACACCCACAAGATCACATTTCAACTAGAAAGAACACCCACAAGATCATGTTTCAACTAGAAAGAAAACCCACAACACCACAATTCAAGCACCAACCAGAAAGAACACACACAAGATCACATCTCAACCAGAAAGAACACACTTCCACAAGTCAAGCACCAGAGAGAAGACCAAGGGATCATGTAATGTGCACTAGAGATAACATAGAGATGTCTGTGATGCCAATCCACATGTGTGCCATATACCTGGGTCAGGCTATGGATTGTAAGACATGGCATGGTTTACCATTGACCTGTGCATCGTAGAACTTAAGGTTACCTCTGGAGGCATATGCTGCATTAGCTTCTTCATTTGAACATGATATTACGTGTCCACATTTCAATCTCCCCTCCGCATGAAACTGGTGGCATACTTTGCACGTCTTAAAGTTTAAAATATCGGTTACTGATGATACACTCTGACATTCATTCGTTGGCAATACATTGACAAGTTCGGGATCTATGTCACTCTCATCGTCTGATGATGTATCGATGAGGGCTGCGTTGTTTTCCTTCATTCTCTGTCTCCCAAGACACCTGTTACTATAATGGCCATAACTAGAACAAAAATAACATTTTACAGCACGTTTGAACGATGATCTTCTGCTTTCTTGCTTCTTTAACACTTGTTCTAGGTGTGACGGATATGTGGGGTTTTTATCACACATCGAATAAGTTGGGTGAAAAAGATTGCAATAATTACATCGAGGTGGTTTCTGATATGGTTTGTCCTTCTTACTATAGTCTTTCTGTTTGTAGGATCTATCAGGGACTCTGTTTGCAAAAGCTGTAATTTCTGTGTCATATGATGTAGTTATAAATATGTCCCAATTAGAGGAAAAATAAGCTGACCCCCGTTTCTCTAATTGTTGAATGGAATCAATATCTGACTGTTGTAAGAATTTAGCAAAAGGGGTAGGCACTGTCGAAACAACTTTGTCCATTAACATTAGCTCTTCTAGTTTTTCATAGCTGTTATCTACTTTAGCCGCCTTAGTCCATTTTTTAAATGTGCTCTGCACGTTAGAAATGTAATCTAAGAACGTTTCAGTTGCTTTTGGTTTAATCTGTGAGAATTGAATTTGGTAACCAGTAGCGTCCAAAAGAAAATGTTGCATTATCCTATCGTGTATGTACTGGTAATTGTTTCTAAGATCTGTAGGTATGGATTCTATTACTTTTAAAGGCTCCCCACTCAGGTTCCTCATGTAAATCATTGCCCAATCCTCTAAAGGTATTTTCTGTGTTTTCAGTTGGAACTCTATATTTTCAGTCCATGCGCTGATTGATCACCTACAGTGTATGGTTTAATGAGGCCTTTGTACTTACTGAATTTGTTCTGTTCTTCTTGGCTCTTTTGTTTGCTAGAGGCTATTTGTATGTTAGAATCTACCTCCATTTCCTTCATCTTTAGTTTAGTTTCTGAATCTACCTGTATTTGATTTTCTTTGGTGGCATGTTCTAAGTCTAACTGTTTCTGTTTGATAATTTGGTCCGACTCAAATTTCTTCTGTTCTAACTCTAATTTTTTCTGGTCTAACTCTAATTGTTTCTGTTTGGTAGCTTGATCGGCCTCTAATTGTTTCTGTTTGGTAGCCTCCTCGATCTCTTTCATTTCTTTTTGATGTTGCCTTTCTAATGCTCTTTCATCTCTGTCAAGAGCAGCTTTTCTTTCTGTTTCTTCTCTATACTTTTGATCTGCCCATTTTTCTAGTTTATCGCCAGTGTGGCCCATTGCGATGCCCGCCTGGATACATTCATTTAGTGACGCCATTTTGTGGCGTAATGTTAGTTCAAATGATAATATAATAATATGCACAGAATAGTATACAATAATGTGTTAGTACATTTACATCATTTGCTGGAAAAGAAGATGCATGATTAAGTTAGAGCATACCAAAATATTCGGAAAATATACTCATCTAATTTGTTGGACAGTGCGGTACTTGGGATGTTCCACCGCAATCTTTCACGCTACACACTGGTTTGATTTGCTGACACACGGGCTGCGTTCTGGTTAGTAGAGTAGCAAAAATTAGACACACGCTTAAGTTGTAAATACAAGCTCACAATTCATCATATTCTATCAAATATTTCATATTTCATAAAGTTGTTACTATAATTTACTATTTCATGCGATTGGTGAATGAGAATGTGATAGATAGTGATAGATGGTATTAATGATGAATGATATGATCGTCTGAATGATTGTTAGATGATAAATGAGATGATTAGTCGTACGGTCGTCAATGTCGTTTGTCTTCGCCGTTTGACTCTGGCGTACCTTCGTTCTAGGCTGCAGTTCGTCGCTACTTTATTTAATGATTTCGTAGAATGGTGACATTGATGGCTGTATCACACGCAATGGAATGTACACGGTGGTTACGATGTTAACGTTCACTGATGATTTTATACATTTCAATTGCTTTAGTATAATATCACACTTTCAAAATAATATTGGTAGAATTTCACACTTTACCGATCTAATTTGACTCAATTGTGGTTCACACTCCACAAATTTGGCGATTGTACAATTCACAAGAAAAAAATTTAATTTATAGCACGTATCACAGTAAATTTGTATTACTTTGCAATATATCACACATCACAAATGTTGAAACGTGCATTGAATTAATTCTGGTACAGAACTTTGTAATATCAATCGATAGCTAGCGTTCGTTTAGTGGTTTATAATACCACTTGCATGTTGGCGTTCACTGCTCGATGAATATTACCACAACTGCCTGCTATGGCTGTTCAGAAACGTTCAATGTGTTCTGACCCTAATTCGCAGCTGGCGTTGATTCTTTGACCATTCTGACACCAATTCGAGGTCTGGTCTTACTGTATTGTGGCGTTAGTTCACAACTTCTGACACCAATTCGCTGTGGCGTTGGTTCACAACTTCTGACACCAATTCGCTGTGGCGTTGGTTCACAACTTCTGACACCAATTCGCAGTTGGCCTTCCTATATTTTGGCGTTGGTTCACAACTTCTGACACCAATTCGCAGTTGGCCTTCCACTGTTGTGGTGTTGGTTCACAACTTCTGACACCAATTCGCTGTGGCGTTGGTTCACAACTTCTGACACCAATTCGCAGTTGGCCTTCCTATATTTTGGCGTTGGTTCACAACTTCTGACACCAATTCGCAGTTGGCCTTCCACTGTTGTGGTGTTGGTTCACCACTTCTGACACCAATTCGAGGTCTAGCCTGTCAGCGACTTGTGCGCTGCAGCTTTCAAGACTCCGCTACTTTCGCACTGCACGAAATAACAATTCATGACATTTGCGAAAGAATTGCAATTTATTCAGAGCCGACATGTGAATGGCTCTAAAAGCATTAGGTTTCATCATTGTTACACAATATGAATACATCAACGTGATGATAGATGATGCTAGCATTACACAATCTAAATGATATAGCCCTATGTTTGCCTATGGCCTAGAAAGCTATCGTATTGGTCAAGGATACGTCCGACCTCTCTACCGTCTCCAGTCAGTCTGTCCCGCTACACATAGCGTGGACAAGCACAGACACTTTTGCCCTCCGTGCAGTCGCTATTATTGCGTGCCTGGTCTTGCCAGCATGCCGGCTGGTGAGTTTGAGTAACCTGGCCTATCACGGTTACTCGTAAGGACCAGCAACCCAATTGCTTGGGGAAAGCCCTCGCTCATCCGTACTCGTTGGCCTCTGGTCTGACACAAATGTGTCTCCCAGTGAGGTTATTTATAGTACTCTGTGTCTTCCCTGTCTGGGTGTCTCTCTACTAGCCTAGTGTTAACTCCTTACTCCTGTAAGGTCTTATTGGGGATGCTGACAGTACTGGATCTAATATCCAGGAGCATCGAGTAGAAAATGCTGCATAATTCTATCATGAATATATTGGTGGTTATTTCTTAAATCTGCTGGAATAGATTCAATAACTTTCAAGGGCTCACCAGAGAGGTTCTTCATGTAGATCATCGCCCAATCCTCCAAAGGCATTTTCTGAAATTTAAGCTGGAACTCAATATTCTCGGTCCAGGCTGAGATGGAATCTCCTTGGCAGTAGGGATTCACAATCCCTTTATACTTAGTAAATTTGTTTTGCTCCTCCTGACTCTTTTGCTTAGTGATAGCTATCTGAACATGCGAATCAATCTCCATTTCTTACATTCTTAACTGTGTCTGTGAGTCTAATTCCCGGTCCTCAACAGGGCTTGAACCCGGGACATCCAGCACTTGAGGCGGACACCATACCCCGAGACCACGCAGCCCCTTTTGCACTATAAGCTAACAATATGTGCACTATAAGCTAACAATATGTGCACTATAAGCTAACAATATGTAGAACAATATCATGGAACATGAATGAACAAATCGGGAACAGCTGGGAAACAAAGGTGATAAGGTTCCTAAGAAAAATGTTGCGATCACTTTGAACAGCCACAGTAAATATTGCCTGGGGGAGGCTAATGGAAGTAGAAGATTATATACAATTATAAGGAGGATACAACCGACGTTCTTTAGTCATATAGTGAGAAGAGAGCCTTGGAAAACACTGATGACTGGAAAGATCAGTGGCAGGAGAGGCAGAGACACAGGCCAACCGAGACAAACGATGCTGGATGGACTAAGAGGCTGGCATGGAGGGATACCATCAGAAGGGTTGTGTCAGAACACCAAGGACTGAGATCTGTGGAGAGACATGAAGGCCAAAGCTAGTGGGTCAGGCACATGATGATCATGACCCACTAAGTGTAGAGTGATCCATGAGAATAGGGGGCCAGCACTGTATGCCCAACATACTGCAGGGTGTGTAAATGGGGGTCTGTTCTTTACAGTGTACATTTGCATGCTGTAAAGCCCCTGGAAGTGGGGCCTGTACTTTACACAGTGCACAGTTGTGTGCTGTAAGCCCTGAAAGTGGGGTCTGTACTTTACACAGTGCACAGTTGCATACTGTAAGCCCCTGGAAGAGGGGTCTGTACTTTACACAGTGCAGTTGCATACTGTAAGCCCCTGGAAGTGGGGTCTGTACTTTACACAATGCACAGTTGCATGATGTAAGCCCCTGGAGGTGGGGTCTGTACTTTACACAGTGCAGTTGCTTGCTGTAAGTCCCTGGAAGTGGGGTCTGTACATTACACAGTGCACATTTGTGTGCTGTAAGCCCCTAGAAGTGGGGCCTGTACTTTACACAGTGCACAGTTGCATGCTGTAAGCCCCGGGAAGTGGGGTCTGTACTTTACACAGTGCACAGTTGCATAATGTAAGCTCCTGTAAGTGGGGTCTGTACTTATGGGCACCAAGAGCTAACAATATGTGCACTATAAGCTAACAATATGTGCACTATAAGCTAACAATATGTGCACTATAAGCTAACAATATGTGCACTATAAGCTAACAATATTTGCATTATAAGCTAACAATATGTGCATTATAAGCTAACAATATTTGCACTATAAGCTAACAATATGTGCACTGTAAGCTAACAATATGTGCACTATAAGCTAACAATATGTGCACTAAGGGATAATATATGGGCACCAAGAGCTAACAATATGTGCACTAAGGGATAATATATGTGCACTATAAGATAACAATATTTACACTATAAGTTAACAATATGTACACTATAAGCTAACAATATGTGCACTATAAGCTAACAATATGTGCACTAGTTTAGTCGATGGATCAACATCACGGTACACAGGTGTAATCCATGTGCTCCGTTCTCCTCCTAACTCAAACCTGAGTCTGGAGAAACTCAGCTCAGTGCACGAACTCCATAGCATGGGTGAGGATTCTGAAATACTTTGGGTAGATATTTAACTCAAAATTTTGCCCGGGCACCACCGTTAGGCTACTCTTTTTCAATTTTCAACTACCAAAGGATTTTGTACGTGCATAACAATACACACAGGCGTCCGATCTCATTACCCAGAGACCAGGGGACATTTTATTACTAGAAGTCCACGAGAAAAAAAAATCGCGGTCCTCAACAGGGCTTGAACCCGGGACATCCAGCACTTGAGGCGGACACCATACCCCGAGACCACGCAGCCCCTTTTGCACTATAAGCTAACAATATGTGCACTATAAGCTAACAATATGTGCACTATAAGCTAACAATATGTAGAACAATATCATGGAACATGAATGAACAAATCGGGAACAGCTGGGAAATAAAGGTGATAAGGTTCCTAAGAAAAATGTTGCGATCACTTTGAACAGCCACAGTAAATATTGCCTGGGGGAGGCTAATGGAAGTAGAAGATTATATACAATTATAAGGAGGATACAACCGACGTTCTTTAGTCATATAGTGAGAAGAGAGCCTTGGAAAACACTGATGACTGGAAAGATCAGTGGCAGGAGAGGCAGAGACACAGGCCAACCGAGACAAACGATGCTGGATGGACTGAGAGGCTGGCATGGAGGGATACCATCAGAAGGGTTGTGTCAGAACACCAAGGACTGAGATCTGTGGAGAGACATGAAGGCCAAAGCTAGTGTGTCAGGCACATGATGATCATGACCCACTGAGTGTAGAGTGATCCATGAGAATAGGGGGCCAGCACTGTATGCCCAACATACTGCAGGGTGTGTAAATAGGGGTCTGTTCTTTACAGTGTACATTTGCATGCTGTAAGCCCCTGGAAGTGGGGCCTGTACTTTACACAGTGAACAGCTGCGTGCTGTAAGCCCCTGGAAGTGGGGTCTGTACTTTACAGTGCACAGGTGCATGCTGTAAGCCCCTGGAAGTGGGGCCTGTACTTTACAGTGCACAGTTGCATGCTGTAAGCCCCTGGAAGTGGAGTCTGTACTTTACAGTGCACAGTTGCATACTGTAAGCTCCTGGAAGTGGATATGTACTTTACACAGTGCACAATTGCATACTATAAGCCCCTGGAGGTGGAGTCTGTACTTTACACAGTGCACAGTTGTGTGCTGCAAGCCCCTGAAAGTGGGATCTGTACTTTACACAGTGCACAGTTGCGTGCTGTAAGCCCCTGGAAGTGGGGCCTGTACTTTACAGTGCAAAGTTGCATGCTGTAAGCCCCTGGAAGTGGGGTCTGTACTTTACACAGTGCACAGTTGCATACTGTAAGCTCTTCTTCTTCTTCTGCGTTCATCCGGAGTTTTTTTTTCCGGATGTGATTGCGTTGTGCCTGTTTACAGCAGAGCTGCATTCTTGCGCCGTTAGGCCGACACATCCGACTTCTGGGGCATTTGTTGACCGATTTAACCTTCCCGGTACTGTAGTAAGCTCATGGAAGTGGATATGTACTTTACACAATGCACAGTTGCATACTGTAAGCCCATGGAGGTGGAGTCTGTACTTTACACAGTGCACAGTTGTGTGCTGTAAGCCCTGAAAGTGGGGTCTGTACTTTACACAGTGCACAGTTGCATACTGTAAGCCCCTGGAAGAGGGGTCTGTACTTTACACAGTGCAGTTGCATACTGTAAGCCCCTGGAAGTGGGGTCTGTACTTTACACAGTGCACAGTTGCATGATGTAAGCCCCTGGAGGTGGGGTCTGTACTTTACACAGTGCAGTTGCTTGCTGTAAGTCCCTGGAAGTGGGGTCTGTACATTACACAGTGCACATTTGTGTGCTGTAAGCCCCTAGAAGTGGGGCCTGTACTTTACACAGTGCACAGTTGCATGCTGTAAGCCCCTGGAGGTGGGGTCTGTACTTTACACAGTGCACAGTTGTGTGCTGTAAGCCCTGAAAGTGGGGTCTGTACTTTACACAGTGCACAGTTGCATACTGTAAGCTCTTCTTCTTCTTCTGCGTTCATCCGGAGTTTTTTTTCCAGATGTGATTGCGTTGTGCCTTTTTATAGCAGAGCTGCGTTCTTGCGCCGTTAGGCCGGCACATCCGACTTCTGTGGGCATCTGTTGACCGGGTTAACCTTCCCGGTACTGTAGTAAGCTCATGGAAGTGGATATGTACTTTAACACAAATGCAACAGTTGCAATACTGGTAAGCCCATGGAGGGTGGAGTCTGTACTTTACACAGTGCACAGTTGTGTGCTGTAAGCCCCTGAAGGTGGAGCTGTACTTTACACAGTGCACAGTTGTGTGCTGTAAGCCCCTGGAAGTGGGGTCTGTACTTTACAACAGTGCACAGTTGCATACTGTAAGCCACCTGGAGGTGGAGCCTGTACTTTACACAGTGCAACAGTTGTGTGCTGTAAGCCCTGAAAGTGGGGTCTGTACTTTACACAGTGGCAGTTGCATACTGTAAGCCCCTGGAAGTGGGGTCTGTACTTTACACAGTGCACAGTTGCATGATGTAAGCCCCTGGAGGTGGGGTCCTGTACTTTACACAGTGCAGTTGCTTGCTGTAAGTCCCTGGAAGTGGGGTCTGTACATTACACAGTGGCACATTTGTGTGCTGTAAGCCCCTAAGTGGGGCCTGTACTTTACACACAGTGCACAGTTGCATGCCTTGTAAGCCCCTGGAGGTGGGGTCTGTAATTTACACAGTGGCAACAGTTGTGTGCTGTAAGCCCTGAAAGTGGGGTCTGTACTTTACACAGTGCACAGTTGCATACTGTAAGCTCTTCTTCTTCTTCTGCGTTCATCCGGAGTTTTTTTTCCAGATGTGATTGCGTTGTGCCTTTTTATAGCAGAGCTGCGTTCTTGCGCCGTTAGGCCGACACATCTGACTTCTGCGGGCATTTGTTGACCGGGTTAACCTTCCCGGTACTGTAGTAGCTCATGGAAGTGGATATGTACTTTACACAATGCACAGTTGCATACTGTAAGCCCATGGAGGTGGAGTCTGTACTTTACACAGTGCACAGTTGTGTGCTGTAAGCCCCTGAAGGTGGAGCCTGTACTTTACACAGTGCACAGTTGTGTGCTGTAAGCCCCTGGAAGTGGGGTCTGTACTTTACACAGTGCACAGTTGCATACTGTAAGCCCTGGAGGTGGAGCCTGTACTTTACACAGTGCACAGTTGTGTGCTGTAAGCCCTGAAAGTGGGGTCTGTACTTTACACAGTGCAGTTGCATACTGTAAGCCCCTGGAAGTGGGGTCTGTACTTTACACAGTGCACAGTTGCATGATGTAAGCCCCTGGAGGTGGGGTCTGTACTTTACACAGTGCAGTTGCTTGCTGTAAGTCCCTGGAAGTGGGGTCCTGTACATTACACAGTGCACATTTGTGTGCTGTAAGCCCCTAGAAGTGGGGCCTGTACTTTACACAGTGCACAGTTGCATGCTGTAAGCCCCTGGAAGTGGGGTCTGTACTTTACACAGTGCACAGTTGCATAATGTAAGCTCCTGGAAGTGGGGTCTGTACTTATGGGCACCAAGAGCTAACAATATGTGCACTATAAGCTAACAATATGTGCACTATAAGGTAACAATATGTGCACTATAAGCTAACAATATGTGCACTGTAAGCTAACAATATGTGCACTATAAGCTAACAATATGTGCACTATAAGCTAACAATATGTGCTCTATAAGCTAACAATATGTGCACTATAAGCTAGCAATATTTGCACTATAAGCTAACAATATGTGCACTGTAAGCTAACAAAATGTGCACTATAAGCTAACAATATGTGCACTAAGGGATAATATATGGGCACCAAGAGCTAACAATATGTGCACTAAGGGATAATATATGTGCACTATAAGATAACAATATTTACACTATAAGTTAACAATATGTACACTATAAGCTAACAATATGTGCACTATAAGCTAACAATATTTACACTATAAGCTAACAATATGTGCACTATAAGCTAACAATATGTGCACTAAGGGATAATATATGTGCACTATAAGATAGCAATATTTACACTATAAGTTAACAATATGTACACTATAAGCTAACAATATGTGCACTATAAGCTAACAATATGTGCACTAGTTTAGTCGATGGATCAACATCACGGTACACAGGTGTAATCCATGTGTTCCTTTCTCCTCCTAACTCAAACCTGAGTCTGGAGAAACTCAGCTCAGTGCACGAACTCCATAGCATGGGTGAGGATCCTGAAATACTTTGGGTAGATATTTAACTCGAAATGTTGCCCGGGCACCACCGTTAGGCTACTCTTTTTCAATTTACAACTACCAAAGGATTTTGTACGTGCATAACAATACACACAGGCGTCCGATCTCATTACCCAGAGACCAGGGGACATTTTATTACTAGAAGTCCACGAGAAAATAAAAATCCCGGTCCTCAACAGGGCTTGAACGCGAGACATCCAGCACTTGAGGCGGACACCATACCCCGAGACCACGCAGCCCCTTTTGCACTATAAGCTAACAATATGTGCACTATAAGCTAACAATATGTAGAACAATATCATGGAACATGAATGAACAAATCGGGAACAGCTGGGAAACAAAGGTGATAAGGTTCCTAAGAAAAATGTTGCGATCACTTTGAACAGCCACAGTAAATATTGCCTGGGGGAGGCTAATGGAAGTAGAAGATTATATACAATTATAAGGAGGATACAACCGACGTTCTTTAGTCATATAGTGAGAAGAGAGCCTTGGAAAACACTGATGACTGGAAAGATCAGTGGCAGGAGAGGCAGAGACACAGGCCAACCGAGACAAACGATGCTGGATGGACTGAGAGGCTGGCATGGAGGGATACCATCAGAAGGGTTTGTGTCAGAACACCAAGGACTGAGATCTGTGGAGAGACATGAAGGCCAAAGCTAGTGTGTCAGGCACATGATGACCATGACCCACTGAGTGTAGAGTGATCCATGAGAATAGGGGGCCAGCACTGTATGCCCAACATACTGCAGGGTGTGTAAATAGGGGTCTGTTCTTTACAGTGTACATTTGCATGCTGTAAGCCCCTGGAAGTGGGGCCTGTACTTTACACAGTGCACAGCTGCGTGCTGTAAGCCCCTGGAAGTGGGGTCTGTGCTTTACAGTGCACAGTTGCGTGCTGTAAGCCCCTGGAAGTGGGGCCTGTACTTTACAGTGCACAGTTGCATGCTGTAAGCCCCTGGAAGTGGAGTCTGTACTTTACAGTGAACAGATGCATACTGTAAGCTCCTGGAAGTGGATATGTACTTTACACAGTGCACAGTTGCATACTATAAGCCCCTGGAGGTGGAGTCTGTACTTTACACAGTGCACAGTTGTGTGCTGCAAGCCCCTGGAAGTGGGATCTGTACTTTACACAGTGCACAGTTGCATACTATAAGCCCCTGGAGGTGGAGTCTGTACTTTACACAGTGCACAGTTGCATGCTGTAAGCCCCTGGAAGTGGGGTCTGTACTTTACACAGTGCACAGCTGCATACTGTAAGCTCTTCTTCTTCTTCTGCATTCATCCGGAGTTTTTTTTTCCAGATGTGATTGCGTTCTGCCAGTTTACAGCAGAGCTGCGTTCTTGCGCCGTTAGGCCGACACATCCGTCTTCTGCGGGCATTTGTTGACCGGGTTAACCTTCCCGGTACTGTAATAAGCTCATGGAAGTGGATATGTACTTTACACAGTGCACAGTTGCATACTGTAAGCCCCTGGAGGTGGAGTCTGTACTTTACACAGTGCACAGTTGTGTGCTGTAAGCCCCTGGAGGTGGAGCCTGTACTTTACACAGTGCACAGTTGTGTGCTGTAAGCCCCTGAAAGTGGGGTCTGTACTTTACACAGTGCACAGTTGCATACTGTAGGCCCCTGGAGGTGGGGTCTGTATTTTACATGTGCAGTTGCTTGCTGTAAGCCCCTGGAAGTGGGGCCTGTACTTTACACAGTGCACAGTTGTGTGCAACTGTGTCCCCACATTTCCCTGTCTGCTGCAACTGTGTCTTCACATTTTCCTATCTGCTGCAACTGTGTCCCCACATTTCCCTGTCTGCTGCAACTGTCCCCACATTTCTCTATCTGCTGCAACTGTGTCCCCACATTTCCCTGTCTGCTGCAACTGTGTCCCCACATTTCCCTATCTGCTGCAACTATGTCCACATGTACCTAACTGCTGCAACTATGTGTCCCCACATGTACCTAACTGCTGCAACTATGTCCACATGTACCTAACTGCTGCAACTGTGTCCCCACATTTCCCTATCTGCTGCAACTATGTCCACATGTACCTAACTGCTGCAACCATGTAGCCTAACTGAATATTTAAATGTAAACACATGAAGCTCACCGCTACATTTCAGCGCCGCAGAAATTAGTTCCCTTCACTTAATGCGCACAACATCTGTGGTGTTGTGATGCTTGCTGGAACTCTCTGCCTTGTCCGTGTCGCTCCTGCCCTCATCTGCACCATCATTAGATGTCTCATCCATTCTCTGACTGCCGGACTCACCAGATGACCTGGACGTGGAGCGGCTCAGACCGCCGGGGCTATCTGTCAGGACATAGATCAGTTGGACTAAAAAGCTGACTTCTCATCCTTGACTTGAAGATGTAAATTACATGCACCTCAGAAGTGGGAGTGGGTTTACCTGATGGCAAGGGACACTGGTAATAGGGAAAGCTAATCCCCCATGCAAATGGACTACGCTTGAGTTCAAAGCGAACAAACGCAAAATTTAAAAAAAAAACAATTACAAAAGTTACTTAGCTAATGTTGATGTGATCGCTAGAATGTGCAATCACATGAGTGTAAACATAATGGTTGTACTGTTCTATTTCGCTACTTCTAGCCGTTTATACTTGCACTTATAAATTGATCTTGTCATTCAGTTGTAGCCACCACGTCATCTGTGATTTGGTTACCTGAGGGATTGAACATCCTCTGGAAGACTTGTTGCTCACTCAAGTCTGGTGCACTGACATTCAGGCTGTCCAAGCCCTAAAAATGGGTGATGACGTCATTGTTTTGGCAAACAACATTGATTCATTATCATGCAACATTTCAGAGCTCCAAGAAACTTGAGCATTTTTCGAATACAAGGAATTTGTACGCCTATTTTATTGACGACTCTAAACAATATAATGATCGTAACATCATCCAGTTTCTTGATAGCATTTTTTTTTTTTTACAATTAATGAAGATTTGAGATGATCGTGCACGTCTTCAATTCACATTCGTCTTCAGAGATATAGCAAATATAATTTCAATGGGAAATTAATTGACAAATAAACTTTTGCGGTTTCATTTGTGTTAAATCGGATAAAAGCGTTCATTGACACTATACTGTTACAAAGTACTCACTTCAGCCAGACGTATGTGTTGTAAACTGGGTTATGAACAACATGGAAAGGAAGAACAGTAGTACATTAATAATTATCTACATCTCTGAAGAATGAAATAGAAATTTAGGTTAACGTATATGTTTAAAACAGTATCATCAATAGATCTTAAAACCATAAACATATATAAACTCAACTCACCGTAGAAAGGTGTCAATTTGATCAATACTACCTATGCTGCCGACGGAAGCAGACCACTGTCTCGAAAGGCAAGGGCACGTCAGCCTTCACAGCACCTCTGTTACCTTAACAGACAAGAAATCATAAGATGAATAAAAAGAAATTAGGGAAATGGTATACATATTTTTAAATATCAACTAGACAAAAACCTGGCGAACTACAAAAACTCATGTCGTGCGGCAAACAATCCGCAAAATGTCCCATACCTCGGTATTTATTTCATCCACTCATTCACTTCCACAATTCTTTCATTCCCGCATTCATTCCACACTGGTTTAAAAAGGCGTTATGTCATTAAAATACTGTTATAGAAAATGACTGACAAAATATATTTACAATAAATGGTTGGCTCAGTTTCCAACAGTTTTGGAGCCAAATGACTGTGCGGTATTTCTGCACCGGTCATTTCTATACAAAAATTTACATGATTGTAAGGATTGTTTACTACCAATCCTGAGGGTAATGATTACTATACTTAATCTAATCTACGTTGGTGTGCTGAGCTACGCTAACTAAGGGAAATAATCTAATTAAATGAACAAAATGGAGTGAAATGTTACCTTAATGTGTATTTCTAATTGTGATGTAATAAATTCTACATGAAGGTCTAAATTTAAATCATGTTTCATTTAATTAAACTATATGAAAATGTGTTTAAATGATGATGAATTAATGCTGTGTTTACTAAGTTTAAGAATACGATCTAATGAATTGACATATATGATTTTCTAAATTAGTGTAGATGGAGTTTAACTTTTAAATGTTACTATTTTCTTATTACACAAAAATATTATAGGGATGGTTTTGAACATTCTATCACAACTACAAAAGTTATTATATGAAATGCAACTGTCATAAAAACATGTTATGATACATATCACATACATTTCTAACTATACATTAATTACATTAACTACTTCCAGGTGTGTTGTTGGAGTAGCGTTCTCTGTTGAATCTTGTTGAAATAGAGTAATATAGACAATGTCTGATATATATATATACGCGCTCGTCCTGGGTAAAGTTAGAACACAGTCATACTCACTGGTTACATATATAATCTGATGATGGCATAGACATCTTCTAACATGTCTGTCCTTTCATACTCATAATGACACAGTTTGTGCTAGTTAATTTAAGGCGATTCACACTTCTAAGAGCACAAAAGTGTTTATCAATGCACATTCTGGACACAGATTACTTAAAGTATCGATGAATGAGGTGCTGTAGAATCGCTCCTCTCAGGTACATCAGGTATCTCTATCTGAGAAGGTCGGCTAAGTGTGTCTGCAAGTAAGTTCATCTTTCCCTTTATATGTTCAATAGTGAACGAGTAGTTCTGAAGAATCAAAGACCACCTATATATTCTGTTATTCTTGTGGACTCCAGATTCCAACATTGTCAGAGGAGAATTATCAGTTTGGATGACAAAATGAGTACCCGCTAAGAATCGATGAAGCTTTCGGGCACAATATATGATGTTTAAGGCTTCTAATTCAGAGACTCCATACCTCAACTCAGCAGGTGTAATCTTACGGCTTACATAAATGATTGGGTGGAAGGTTTCATCATAAAACTGGCCTAGAATGCCATATAGCACTTGCGTCTGTATGGAGAAAATACGTAAGGCTTGGATTAGGTAAGCGCAATATTGGTACAACGCTAAACATTTGTTTCAATTTTGATAATGCATCAATTAATTCTGCATCTTTTACATTCAATTTTACAGATGATTTCAATACATTAGAAAAAAACGCTGGTAATCTCAGCTAAATTAGGTATGAACTTGTTGTAGTAATTTACTAGATCAAGTAAGCTTCTAACCTGCTAATTGGTCATTGGCAGTGTTAGATTTAAGATTTTTGTTACGATCTTATCTGTTTTAAGTTGGCTTCTCGTGATGGTATGGCCAAGGAAGTCAATTTCTTCCAGACCAAACTCAACTTTTGTTGGTTTTACAGTAAGACCGAAAAGTCTCAATCTCTCGCAGTTTCTGTAGATGTGTTGTCCAGTCTCCCGTATGAACACATATATCGTCAATGTACGTCTCCGTATTCGTTACTCCATGAAGAAGATCTCGAGTGAGGCGAACAAAAGTGGCTGGAGCATTACGAAGGCCAAAAGGAAGGAATCACCACTCATAAAGACCTAAAGGTGTTGAGAATGCAGTGAGATGAATAGAAAGTTTCTGCATTGGGACTTGCCAATATCCCTTCGTTAGGTCGAGTTTAGAAAAGATTCTAGAGGTTGACATGTTGAGAATCAGATCCTCGCACGATGGAATTGGCTCTGCGTCTACCTTGATGACACTATTTAACTTCCTGAAATCGACACAGAGGCGAATTGTTGAGTCCTTTTTCCTCACCAAGACAATAGGAAAAGAATATTCTGACTGCGACTTTTGGATTATTCCACTCGACTCAAGACTAAGGATTTCCTTGTCGAGTTTTTCCCTGTAACTTAAGGGGATGGAATAAGGTCGGCATTTGATAGGGGTGTAATCAGACAGAATAATGGAGTGTTCGATCCTGTCAGTCCTACCTGGAATGTCAGAAAAAATGTCTCTGTATTCTGTCACTAACGCTATTATCTGTCGTCTTTGCACGTGTGTGAGTTTTGGTTCTATCCATATGCAATCAATTGTCATAGTCATGTCTACTGTCGGAACTGGTAGTTCCATGTCGTCGTCCTCTATCTGATTCAGTACTGTGGTGGTACTAAGTGCGTGTTCTGTTTGCTGACTATGTGTATCTGCGATGTCGTTGTCTTCTGTCATGCTAACTAGTGTAGTTGCATTGTGTACGTCTGTCGTCTGGTTGCTTGGTGTAGATGCATTCTGTTCGTCTGTCATCTGTTCTTCTTGTCATGAAAAGTAAGGCTTCAGCATGTTGATATGAAATATCTTTAATTTTTGGTTTATCGATATTTCATAATCGACATCTGATATCTTTCGTACCACTTTGAATGGCCTTTGCCATGAAGTTAACAATAAATTACGTTTATCTGGTAATAGAAGTAGCACCTCCTGTTCAGGTTCGAGGTGTATGGTTTTGGCACCCTTATTGGCATACTGGTGGTAGATCTGTTCTTGTGCTCTGATCTGGTTACTGCATTAGCCGTGTTAGTTTCTTTCCAGGCTAATATTTCATCAGCAGTGCAGTGTTTTAAACTTGGTAGGCAGCCAAGAATTAGGTCAGTACACGGGTTGTCTAAAATCGCGCACATAAATGTGTCGGAAAGGAACGGGGTGTTTATACGGGCTTTTGCCAGTGGATACTTCTCAATATTACCCGAAAAGGTATGGCATTTCACAAAATCGCCCGTATAATCCTCTGGATTAACTAGTTCTCTCCTTAACCCGATTACACTGTTTCCACTATCCAGTAAACATTGGCATGGAAGATCATTGACCAGTGCATCGTGGAATGTTAGATTGCCTCTGGAGGCTATAGCTGCGTTCGCATTCTCACTAGAGAATGGTACAATGTGCCCACATTTGAGTTTTCCGTCCGTATGGAACTGGTGACAAGTTTCACATCTTTCAAAGTTTAAAATATCTGTCACAGCAGCCACATTCTCACAGTCATTGAAAGGTAATACATTCTCAGTCTCACAATCAGTTTCACTGCCACTATCGGGCGATGTGTCAATCAGTACCGCATTGCTGGCTTTCATTCTCTGACGACCCAAACATCTACTGCTATAATGTCCATAAGAAGAACCAAAAAAAACTAACTGCTCGTTTGTATGCACTCCTTTTGCTCTCTTGCTTTTTAATCATCATTTCAAGATGCGCAGGGTATGACGGGTTCTTGTCACACATAGAATATTGTTGGTGATTTAAATGACAGTACATACATACAGGTGGCTTTTGGTCTTGCCTATCTTTCCTTTGATAAGGTTTCTGATTGAAAGATTTTCTAGGCTTCTTCTTCTTCTTCTTCGTTCATCCGGAGTTTTTTTTTTCGGATGTGATTGCGTTGTGCCTGTTTACAGCAGAGCTGCATTCTTGCGCCGTTAGGCCGACACATCCGACTTCTGCTGGCATTTGTTGACCGGGTTAACCTTCCCGGGAGTTTCTTAGGACGTTTGACTCTCACTGTTGTAGTGTTATCTCCCATTCTAGCTGGCCCATATAGAACAGCCAAAGACATCCTGGTCAGCCCTCAAGGGAAGGCAGGGGCAGACCATGGGCATTCCCCGCCATCCAAGGAGGCTTCCATAATTGCAGAGCCAACACACCGCGCTCTGGTACTGGGCTCACCCAAGGAATCGTCACGTCCTGCACATGACTGCTTAGCCTCACTTCCGTATATTGGGCCTTCCGTTCACCATAGGCTGTTCTTCTGGAAACCAGAAGAATGCAGTGTGCAGATGACATCCACACAGTGAGCTTTTGATTCGGACTTTTCACGTAATGGATTTGCTATCCAAGCAATATTCCATTTCGTGACACTAGGACACTTTTTCCACCATTTACGAAGCCCACACAGTGAGCTTTTGATTTGGACTTTCCACGTAATGGATTTACTATCCAAGCAATATTCCATTTCGTGCCACTAGGACACTTTTTCCACCTTTTAATGAAGCCCGCACAGTGAGCTTTTGATTCGGACTTTCCATGTAATGGATTTGCTATCCAAGCAATATTCCATTTCATGCCTTTGGGAGGCTTTTGTAACCGACATACCTGTGGTATGAAGTGTGGCAGTCTAAATACATCTTCATGCACCTTTAGATGTCAACCTGAATGTCAACCTCAGTCTCACACTCAGTTTCACTGCCACTATCGGACGATGTGTCAATCAGTACAGCATTGCTGGCTTTCATTCTCTGACGA
Organism: Cepaea nemoralis; assembly: GCA_014155875.1. NCBI lineage: Eukaryota > Metazoa > Mollusca > Gastropoda > Stylommatophora > Helicidae > Cepaea > Cepaea nemoralis. The sequence continues at coordinate 49,461 of JACEFZ010011430.1, forward strand.
CTCAAACATCTACTGCTATAATGTCCATAAGAAGAAACCAAAAAAAAATTTAACTGCTCGTTTCTTTGCACTCCTTTTGCTCTCCTGCTTTTTAATCATCATTTCAAGATGCGCAGGGTATGACGGGTTCTTGTCACACATAGAATATTGTTGGTGATTTAAATGACAGTACATACATACAGGTGGCTTTTGGTCTTGCCTATCTTTCCTTTGATAAGGTTTCTGATTGAAAGATTTTCTAGGCTGGCCTTTGGCAAAAGCCGCAATTTCAGATTCATGTTTGAAGAGAAATAAGCGGAACCTCGTTTTTCCAACTGCTCCAGTGACTCAATGTCTGCTTGTTGCAGGAACTTAGCGAAGGGGGATGGAACAGTAGATATAACTTTGTCCATGACCATTAAGTCTTGTAACTTATCAAAACTTTTCCCTATTTTTGCTGCCTTAACCCTTTAACAGGCACAGCGCCTGATAGCGTTCGATGCGTTAAACAGGCGTAGCGCCCAATCGCGTCTTTGATGACTAGTCGTTTTAAAAATGCGATCTCTCGGTTTTCCGACACTTCCGATCGCTACTTTCACTTTCGCCGATAGCTTGACAACGTGGCCGCCATTTGTAAACGCGCTACAATGACTTTGAACAGACTTTAACGGACTTTTTTTGATAGTTTTCGGGATTTTTACGCTGTTTTTCAAAATGGATATCGGCGATTCTTCAAGTGATAGCCGAGATTTCGCTCTGTTCAATTTAAATGACATTAAAGGGCACGAAGTTGATTATTAATCGGAGCTAGATATCAGTGCAAAGCGTTACTTTGCATTAGCAGTCGTGAGTCGGACTTTAAAGAAAGTGATTATGATTCTGAAAATGTGTTTGTAAATTGCCGTGTAGATGACGGAAAATCACAAACAACATGCCGTATTTCGTACATATTTGTGTTCATATATGGATTACCGGCAACAATCACGTGAGTAACATATTCTGCATGCTTTTCCCTTCATTGTGTTGTTTATTTAACTAAAATCGGTTGACTAACACCTTATTTGTGATGTTTTTACTAACGCGACCTGAAATTTTACAGAACCTGAAAAAATCTTGCCCGTTCAGGGCTACAAAATGGACAAGCGTCTGCCCTGTAAAGGGTTAAGCCATTTCCTGAAGACACTTCGAACGTTGGATACATAATCGAAGAATGTTTCGTTCGCTTTTGGTTTAATCTGAGAGTACTGGATCTAATATCCAGGAGCATCGAGTAGAAAATGCTGCATAATTCTATCATGAATATATTGATGGTTATTTCTTAAATCTGCTGGAACAGATTCAATAACTTTCAAGGGCTCACCAGAGAGGTTCTTCATGTAGATCATCGCCCAATCCTCCAAAGGCATTTTCTGAAATTTAAGCTGGAACTCAATATTCTCGGTCCAGGCTGAGATGGAATCTCCTTGGTAGTAGGGATTCACAATCCCTTTATACTTAGTAAATTTGTTTTGCTCCTCCTGACTCTCTTGCTTAGTGATAGCTATCTGAACATACGAATCAATCTCCATTTCTTACATTCTTAACTGTGTCTGTGAGTCTAATTCCATTTGTTTTTGCTTTAGTTCTAATTCTTTTTGTTTAGTTGCTTGCTCTAATTCTGACATTTCTATTTGGTGTTGTCTCTCACGTGCACATTCATCTCTTTCAGCATCTTTCGCTTCTTTGTATTTTCCTTCTGCCCATTGTTCTAATTTATCCCCGCTGTAATTTAGATCTTTCCCCGCTTGGATAAATTCTCCTAATGTTGGCATTGTATCAGTTTAAGATCACACAACAATGGTATTACAAATAACTTTATATCACCAAATATTACACAATTGATACGACTCACTAACTTTGCACTCAATAAATCTGACAATTTACAGTATCGCATTGAAAAAAGAAGATGCTTCTATTAATTGAGATCATCAAAATATGTAAATATACTCATCTGATTCTGAAAAAATTGGCCACTTAGGAAGTCACAATTCTTTCTCGTACCCCAGATGGATCAGCTCGCTACTATGATCGATGTTCCTGTTCCGTAGAGCAGCAACAATTAATACATTGCGTGTGTTACAAAACTATCAGATAGTAAATAATTTTTAGTATACCATTCTTACAGAAATGAAAACGCAAATGTGGTATGATTGATATAAATGATATGAATATGATTGAATGAATGATTTGTCAATGAATTGTCAAATGTCAGTCTATGCCGTCTTGTCTTTGCTTTCTGATGTCTCTGACTGAGTTCTACTTTTTGATTGTAATCTGCACACTAGTCTACTCTTCTTCCTGTACTAACAGTACTTGTGACATGGTATTATTTCGTGGGTAAATTCATTGGATAATCAAAACAAAAACATTTGATCTTCAAAAATACTCGTCAAAATAATAAAAATAATTAGAATAAGGAAAATAATCCCCACATAATTCCTGTGGGCACTCTTATTGAGTTAATCATAATTAACGAAAAAGAAGTATACAAAATAATGATCGCACTGCTGTTTAACAACGCTTTCACAAAATTTCACTGTGAGCGCGGTGCGTCATTTTCACAGGTGAAAAATCGTTAATAACACAATCGTTGTTTGGGTGAATCACAATATTATAACGTTCACACCAAATATAGTATTTATATCATTCTAATACTTAATATGGATAACATATAATCTTATTTCCAATAGAATATTATTTAAGTGGGTTAATGGTTGAAAAAAATAAGTGCTTAAACGTGGTTCAAGCCCCACTTTCTGACACCAAATATAATCCTGCCTGTCAGCAACTCAGCTTTGACAGGCACACATGGATTCTTCTTTTGTACCACACGAATGATAACTCGTACGTCGTACAAAAGGATATAAATTTATTCTGGACTAGGTACGCACTAGCTCTGAGAGCTGACAATCACATGGATCATACACATCATGACAATAGTACGTTCTAACACTATTTATGGTACTAACTACTATATTAGTCTAAGCCTAAGTCTACTGTCCTCTAAACACCACAGTATTCAAAGCGAATACTCCGATCCGTCATCTACGCTATCATGTCCCCGTCCGGTTGACTTTCGTGGCGTGCCCAGCCACGAGGCGGTGACCCTTCGTGCGTCAGTGGGTTTGCGTGCTTGTGGTATTCTAGCATGCGTTTAGTGACTTGTCACTAGCTTACTCTGCTAGCGTTACCACTCTTAATGGCTACTCCTCGTGGTAAGAGTTTCCCCACTCTAACCTGGGTAACTCCTGATCATGTCCTACCATGTCCCCTTTTAGGACACGTGTGTCCCCAGTCAGAGAACTGTTCATAGTTCTCCCTACTATTTCCTAGATAGGGATGTTATCTCTATCCGATTAATCTTACCTTAGTCTTCTTTAGTTATACTCTTCTCTTCTCTATCTGCCTACATGCAGCTCTTTGACAGTCTGCAGGGCATCTCTCCTCTTGTACATCCCTCTGATGAAGACATTTTCTAGCAGCAGTGGCCAGTCCATCCAAGGGGTGAACGCTGCACTTCAGCTCGACAAAATCCCCCAGCTTCTCTTTCAGTTTATCGTGCACGCAGTGGTTAACTGGGGCCCTGTCAGACATGTGTCAGGGTCTTGCGTAAGGCAAGAAATGTAGCTCATTTACTGACAAGTGAGATACTAAATATTACTACTGAATAACTCTACGTGAATACCCGATGATATAATTCGCACTCTTTATTCGCGCAATGCACTCATCAGAAACAATACAGGCATTGCGCAATCATAATTCACAATATCATTATATCATAAATACAATTGCCAGAGTGTTACTAGGGGTTATGTTGTATGCACCCTGACAACTTACGAATGTATACGTCCAATAGCACAAAGATAGCAGTTCCAAAACATACTGAATTAGTCACGATGTTTATTCATTAATAAGTTTACATCACTCTATCGCTAACAATGTTCTTACTTACACCTCGCCGTACTGGGTCATTCTCGGCCCTCAGCTACTCAGCGACACGGCTAGCATCACTATCTCTGCAGTAGCGTGATAAACAACTTGGCGTATTCACCTGACCATCCTGCTTGTGATACACATGATCTCAGTAACTATGTCACTCTGTTTCCTGCTGTGCAGGCGTTGATTTAACATTCATAGTTGGGCCTCTGTCCACCTCTTCAGAATCGAACCTGGTCTCTCGATTTCTGTGCTGTGTACATGGCCGTGTTTTCCGGCCGACCCCCTCTCAACTCCCGCCTTTCTCGACCTTTCCGATCACGTGCCCTAATCCTCGCACTTCTATTGGCCCTTACGTATAACCGTTTCCCGGTGTATTTCTTTGCTCTGACACCCCATGACAATTCATCCTACCGTAATCTACTCAAGCAGTCTTTACTTAACCAGACTCATGGCATATGCCCCCCGCAATTTCAAAAATGTTCTACATTTTTGGGTTCTTCCTTATCTCTACACTTGACATAAGTCAGCTTGGTCGCACATGCCTGTCCCCTGGTCACACATATCTGTCTACTGCCTCATGCCTTTGAGCTTGCTTCTAAGTTCCCTTTAACTTCCCTCTGTGTTACGTTGATATTCTGCCATACCTTCACACAAATTATAATGTCGGACACGAATATCCATCTATTCCCAAATAGACCTCGTGTGGCCTCAACCCCCTTTGTGTTCGGCAAGTTGAGGACCAACCTACTATGAGTCCCAATGTCCCACCCCGGACATTCCCATAAGGTTCCTCATTTATACCTCGGTACAAGCAACTGACACCCTCCCCAGCCCTTAAGCCCTGGGTGCAGGAACGTGTGTATTGCAGACATATCAATTTCACCCATATTTTATTTAAGCTCTATCTTGCTCCTGAGTAGTCTATGCTATGACTGTGGATCTCTTTGGTGCGGGTACCTATGACTCTTGTATTTGTCTTGTCAACGTGTGTGCGTGGTCGGCTGCCATTAGTTACTTGTGCTCTGTGGCTATCTCTTCCCTTCATTTGCCTTCTGTTTATCCCTGGTGTTCTTTCTACTAACTTTTTCCTTGTCGTGTTCCTAATACCATGACCCTTATATACCTTTATATACATCTACTACCATGCCGATATACTACATGTTAAAATATTATATGTACACAGTACTACCACTTGGTACTATTATCAATGGTACTACTAATAATCCTACTACACTATCCTTGTATCCTTTCCTTCAATTTCACTTGCACTCTGTTCTCTCTCTCTCTCTCATTCCCTCTCTCACTTCACTGTCACTCCTCATATTCTTATGTTATGTACCTGTTACCACCATCACATAAGTTTCTCCTACCAATTGTACATGTCTGTCTTTCCAATTTACAATATTGTCATAAAATCTGAATAACATATAAAATTGGACTCACATGTAATATTGCAAGCACTATTCTACCTTTCATCCGCTCCTCATTATCAACTCTGTGACATCAATATGTATCACTGGTAGTAGTGTCTCAGTTACCTTCTTCTTCTTTTCCTTTTATGTTATGGGTGTCATCTGTGATGTATCGTGGTTTTAGACCCACTGTCAACCTTCCTGCTCTAGTAGATGTTGATCCTTCTTTTTTTCCTTTGCGATCATTTATCACTTTCTACCGTCATCTCATTTTATACGTTATGTGTTACCATCAGGTAATAGTACAATCAATACTGTTACAATTATTGTTACAATTACATGCATACTGATTACAAATATACATGGCATGATGATCATGATCATAAGAACGTACTGATGTTTATGGATGTACTTAAAGCCAATAAAATTATATTTATCTCTATCTACGTGTATTATGAGTTTTGTTTATTGAATGATTGTGAAAGTTATTAACTATTACTCCCTTGGTTGGTTCTCGCTGGTATCTGTCTTCGCTGACTGTATCTTCTACCCATCAGATTCCCAATCGTCACTTGCGTCTGTCTGTCTCAGCCTCTTCAGTCAGCTAGTGAGGTAGCATCTTTGAGGTACCTTTGACACTATCTCTTCTGCTCAGTCATTTACACCCCTTAACTATCTTAAATTAATAACAGCCTTGGGTGTATATATATCCATACATACATATTTACATTCACAATTGCATATTATATTACCGCAATCCTATCACATTTCCTACATTGACATGTTATCATGGTCAGTACCACAATGTGCCAACCACTGGACCAATCCCCTTGTATGAACGCATGGTTTCCTAGATGATAGTCTTACCGTATGCCCTATTGTACTATCGGGATTTTGTCCCTAATCTGACCAGATCATTTTATCATATAGTCGGTGTCACGTTTCTTAGGCCATGTTATTGCTAGCATTCACAGACTTCATGTATATATTTTAACCACACTATTACACCTCTGTACTGTTTGTATTTTTTTTTTCCCCTCTGATGACTTTACCACATCATCATGTTACTTCAATCAACCTTATACCTATCAATGCATTCATTCTACTACAACAATTCTATCTATACCAATCACATCCATATAGCTTTTATATACTCTATAAAGTATCTACAATATACATATATATATATATATATATATCACCAGATAATAGTGTTTGAAATTGAGACATGTGATGTTATCCTGTGAGTGGTAATATTGATGTTTTATTATTCTTAAATTTGCAATTTCTGTTTGATGCTAATAGTTTTGACACTGCCTGCCGAACCCAGTAAGTATATGCTGTTACCAGTTTTTGATGTGATTTGCCTGGTGGTATAGTGTAAGCGGTGAGTCTTTAGTTTTTTGTATATCTTGGGGTATACTGTTGTTTTCTAACTGTATGTGTTGTTCTTGTATTTACTGTTTTCAACATCCGATGACGTCTTTCCTTTCCCATAACTATAGTATTCATCAGAGTTAAGAATATTGTAACCCTAAGTTTGATGCATTCTGCACATTTCTGACGACGCTGCCACTCTAATAAGCCACATGCTATCGCTGTGACTGTTGGCTGTTCATGTGTCATTGGTTTGTCTGTCTCTTTGTCAGTGACCTGTTCTATGTGGTGAGTTTCTGATTTCTTGTCATCTTGTTGACAGTGTTTCTCACAAGTGTTTTCTATCTGTTGTTTGTTGCTTTTTTCTATCTGTATGTCTGAGGCTCTTACCTCTGTTCGTTTGCACAATTTACATGATCGGACATGGCTTCTGATGTCCTTCTCACAGCCTGGCCAGTAGAACCCGGATAATAATCTCTTTCTAGTCTTGGCCAAACTCATATGGTCTGCACTCGGGGCGATGTGTGCCCGTTCCAGCGCGTTACTGCGCTCTCGCACTGTCAGCACCCTTTGTAAGATACATGTTGCATCTTTCGTGTATTCTCTCATGAGAATTTCATTCATCATTACAAATGACCACTTGCCTAATTTCGATTGTTTAGGTGGGCAGTTTGCCCGCTGAAAACAAGTTCGCAGTGTCTTGTCGTCTCTTTGTTGCTTTGCACGGTCTTCGGTTTGGATGTCTGGTACCCGTCTAGTGTCTGTCTGGTCAGCCCGAGGTGTGACCACGTTATCTTCTTTCTTGTCTTTCTTAATATACTGTCTGGAGTCTGTATTCTCCCGTGTCATTTTATCATTCCATCTTTGGGCTTCATCTTCTGTACACTCTGTCACTCCCGGTATGTTACCTATCATTAGTCCTGCAAGTGGACTAGGCAACACTGCTACTCGTATTCTACCTTCATAGTACGGGCAGGATATATGCACCCATGCTATAGCATACTTTTCCTTTGTACCACCGAAGGTACTGCACGTCACGCTCTCTCCCGTGTAGTCGCTACTCCTTACCAGGCTATGATCTACACCAGCTATTGACGACCCTGTATTCCTAACGCAGGTGGTCAACTTCCCGTTCACGAGTGCTTTGTGGGATTTTAAAGTCTCCGCTATGAATACTGCTCGCATTCGACTTCCGTGTAGGCACTATTTGACTACACGCAGGGTTACCGATCCGTTGTCTTTTATGTCTGTCTGTTGCTATGTATCCTAAGTTTGTCTTTTGGTCATGTTCTTCTTTAGTCACTAGTCTCAGTCTACACTCTCTGGCTACGTGGTCCAAGCTGTTACAGACCCAACATTTTCGACTGCTTATGTAGTCTGTGTACCTATCAACTCTATTGGAAGGACGGTTTCTGATGTCCGCGTCGTGCTTAGGGTTTCTGTCGCCTATTTTAAGAGACTCTTGTTGGCGACCACAATATGTACATTCACTTACTGGCTCTGATCGAGCTACCTTAGCTGGTCTCTGTAGAGGCCGGTCTATATTGAGTAGTTCGGTGTTCTCCACTCTTGGGTCTATTCTGCTGGTCTTTACCTTGGTTCTCCTTACGTTTCTGGAAGTTCTGTCCTAAGTTCTTTCACTGTCAACCCACATCTTTCACCTAAAGCTATGAAATCTGCTCGGTGATCTTTACTCTTGGGTCTATTCTGCTGGTCGTTACCTTGGTTATTGTTCCGTTTCTGCAGTTCTGTCTTGAGCTCTGTCACTGTCAACCCACACCTCACACCTAAATCTATGAAGTCCGACCATGTAGGCATGGTTATATGATGTCACTACTGAGTGGTATCCTATTACTAATCTGTACACGCAGACCACTCAAGTGTTGCTGCTTGTCTTGTTATGATAACATCGACACAGTGTTGACCCTGCTGTAACACTGTTCAAACCAATAATCCTTTGCCGGACAACCAACGGCACTTATCAACCGTTTGAGAAACTGAATACCTGTGGAGTGAGCAACCCTAATAATGATGGTACAAATATATATATAGTCATGAAATGTGTCCCATGACTCTGGACCACTAAGCAGAATATACACAGTAATCAATAAGAAAACTTGACCTTGTATCTCTAGCGCTGGTGTCCCTGGTGACTTGGTCCAACTGCTCGGCTCCAGCTCCGCTTGTTTCAGGACTTGGTAATGATCTGCCTGGCTCCAACTCGGTTCAACTGGCATGGACCTGATCAACTGGGTCGTCAGGTGAACTGGTGGGTCCCCAAACGTGGTGTAGATACCACCTATGATACCTCTTGCCAAACCATGTGAAACAAACCTGGAATGAATACTCAATGTTGATAACGCGATTAGTTCTTGAAAGCACTCCAGTGCCTGGGCACATGTAGACCGCCTATTAATGTTATTTATGTGGCTGCGCCCCTTATTTTGAAATTTTGGAGAACTTGAAATATTGCGCTTTATGGCACCCTGCTCAATTCGCCACCAACATTGCTGTTGCTACTCTATGTGGGTTCCACTGCTGTGGTTGATAGCAGTATTCACACAATGTTTTCACTCCTGCTGTTAAACAACACCTTCTCGAGCACCCTCATATCGTTGTGATAGTCCTATTGTTCAAACTCACTTTGCAACTCTAACCTGAATCAAGTCGGCACACATTATTACTTTTGCTTTTCACCCTTCATTTTCTATGTTATTTGATATTAATCACTGCTTCTTATTTGACTACTCATGTTCTTTGGTTTTAATCACATTTCCCACTTCACCTTTCAGTGTTATTTGATACTAGCGATCACTTTCCTGAGTTGCTGAGTATCGCTCACTGCGAATCAATTTCTTGCAAATCGTGTTGCTATGTTCAACCGTGCAATGCTCTACCACTAGCCATGATTCATAATTCGTAAGCTTCTATTCTGGCTTTTACTCATAACTCTTTCTACGATGTTATTAAGCATCGCTCATTGCTGCACCTATTCCTTATTCCACACCGATCTTTGCTATCACAAATCATATTATAGTTCACGATTAATACAATGGTATCTTTGTAGCTTAATACTGTTGCCGGCTTTCCACTAGTCGTGTTCTAATATTTGTTCTTAACTTCGATCTATCACTAGAACTTTCCACGCTGATTACTTTTTCCGTGAGAATCGCTCAATTTCGTATCGTCCTCCATTCCCTGGATTCAGGCTCCGTGACGTCCCCCATGATTGCCAGAGTGTTAATAGGGGTTATATTGTATGCACCCTGACAACTTACGAATGTATACGTCCAATAGCACAAAGATAGCAGTTCCAAAACATACTGAATTAGTCACGTTGTTTATTCATTAATAAGTTTACATCACTCTATAGCTAACAATGTTCTTACTTACACCTCGCCGTACTGGGTCATTCTCGGCCCTCAGCTACTCAGCGACACGGCTAAGCATCACTATCTCTGCAGTAGCGTGATAAACGACCTTGGCGTATTCGCCTGACCATCCTTGCTTGTCGTACACATGATCTCAGTAACTATGTCACTCTGTTTCCTGCCGTGCAGGCTTTGATTTAACATTCATAGTTGGGCCTCTGTCCACCTCTTCAGAATAGAACCTGGTCTCTCGATTTCTGTGATGTGTACATGGCCGTGTTTTTCCGGCCGACTCCCCTCTCAACTCCCGCCTTTCTCGACCTTTCCGATCACGTGCCCTAATCCTCGCACTTCTATTGGCCCTTACGATAACCGTTTCCCGGTGTATTTCTTTGCTCTGACACCCCATGACAATTCATCCTACCGTAATCTACTCAACCAGTCTTTACATAACCAGACTCATGGCAACAATCAATCAATGAATACATCAATACAATCCACTTTTTTTCTTTATCACCACGTGCTAAAACTTTAGACACAACTAAAACTTCTTTCTAAATATTCACTGATATCGGAATCACTATTGTTTAAAACAGTTTTGAATAATAATCTAGCTTGATCTGAAGTCATTCTACGTGGACGCATACTGGTGGGCGTTTCCATTGTGAAAAACCCAAACAAACAAATTAACACTACCTTAAAACTGAAAATTCACAAGAATCCAATATTAGAAAACGTTTGACCGCACAAAGATGGCGTAGAAATCTTTCGGCTGTACGACTTTTCAGTTTACTGTAACTTAAAATTCCGAAACGGAGCAGAAATATATGAAATAAACCACTGATCATTTTGTAGGACTAAAAGGACGAATTGCCATCACAGCAAATCCATCCAGGCCACAGATGGGCTCACGGTAGCGAAAGAGTTAAAGGATCTGTACCTTTGTAAGAATGGCACTGGGCTGTCACAAGTAGACAATCAGCAGAACTGGGGTAAACAAAAATTTTCCTCCACTCACAGTGGACATGGGGAGAGATTTTTGTTCTATAGGCTAGTTGGACAGCTGTTGATATACTGTTAAAACTATACAGTGTTGATATTGTATAGCAGTTAATGCTGTCCACTTGTTATTGTACAGCTGATGCTGGTACAAACTAAGCCAGCCTGACCCCCACAGGACAGCTATCTCTGCATATTCTAGCTACAAACTCATCATTTTATATTTCATTATTTGAATTTGATTATTTCTATGAACTAAAGCTGATACTTTTATATGGATGTGAAGCTTGGACAATGAGCAGCCAGGCTGAAAAACATCTGAATACTGTAGAAATGTGGTTTCTGAGGAAAATGCAAAGAATACCATGGACAGCCAGAAAGACCAATGAACAAGTCCTGCAAGAAACAAATGAAGATCGTAAACTGATCAGAGACATTAGACGTAGCAATGTTTTGGACATGTTATGAGAAGAAATGATTTGGAGAACTTGGTGACAACTGGTAAGATCGAGGGGAACAGACTAAGGGGAAGACCTTGAAACAAGTATCTGGATGGCTTGGCCTTGTGGCATGGTCGAGACAGAAACACGGAACTGATCCACGACTCTGGTGATCGAGTGAGATGGCAGAACATGACCGCCCACGCTTACCGGCATGGCACATGATGGATGGATGGAAGCTGATAGCGAGCTGTCATAAACAAGAGATGTATTTGTCTTCAAAGCTTTCTGCTTATGTCTTTAACCCTTTTAGCACGGCCCGGGCCGATTATCGGCCCGGCATAGAATGGCCAAATTCACGGAACGGCCGATCATCGGCCCCATCGTATTTCAGGTAGACACCGCAAGAACTCTCCGCTTTTGAAACACGGAAAATAGTGTCCCATGATTCCTTGCGGTATTTTGTTTACAAATGTCCGCTCGTCTTTGTTCTGTATCAAGCGTTTAATTTGTTGTAGAATTTTTTTGAAACAGACCTAAACGGCCCAAAACATGTCAGATTCTGATAATTCCGCCACTGATAGGGATGTCGATGAAACGTTTGAATCGAGTGAATCTGGTGAGTCTAGTGAGGAAGCTGATGATAGATCTAGTGAGAGCGATAACGAAAGTGCAGATGGAGAGAATGAACCGACAACAGCTCAACCATGGCTCAGGGTTTATCCTCCTGAAGATGATGATGGGATTGAGATACATCCATTTTTCTGAGCTGACTGGCCCAAAACGAATGCCACCTAGTGACTCCAAGCCTGTCAGTTATCTATACCTGTTTCTCACAATTGAGTTACTGACAGTATTTGTAGCAGAAACAAATAGATATGCCAGCCAGTTCATTGCAAAAAGTGGCAATGTACTCAAAAGGAGATCCATTGTACAAAATTGGAGACCCACCAGTATTCCAGAAATGAAGGCGTTTATCGCGATAATCCTGAATATGGGACTGAACCGAAAGCCAACCCTTTTTTCATACTGGACTACCTGCAAATCCCAAGAAACCCCTTGGTTTGGAAGGGTTATGCCCAGGGAGAGATATGAGCTCATTTTAAAATTTTTTCATATTGTAAATAATGAAAATTTAGCGGCACCAGGGGAAGACGGCTATGATCCATGCAGTAAGTTTGCTCCACTGGTGGATCATGCTAATAGATTATTTAGGCACCATTATACCCCAAAGCAGGAGTTATCTGTTGATGAGAGCCTAATTGGTACCAAGAGCAAAAGCCAGATTCTACAGTATATGCCCAATAAGCATCACCACAAGTGGGGCATAAAATTATGGATGCTGTGTGAGTCTGCAAGTGCGTATGTGCTCGGATTTTTTGTGTACAAGGGGAAAAGAGATCAAGAGGAAGATCACCTTGGACTATCCCATAGAGTAGTCAGAAAGCTCTTATCAATAGGAAACTACCTAAAGAAGGGGTATCATGTTTTTGTGGATAATTTTTTTGCAAGTATTGAACTGGCTACTGATCTGTTTTTGCAAGGAACATACCTCACAGGTACAGTGCGACGCAATCGCCGAAATCTCCCCAAGGCAATAAAGGGCAATCTTCAGCCTAATGAAACTCTCTACTACAGGAAAGGAAGCATACTGACTGCAGCATACAGGGAAAAGAAATCCCAAACAAAATCAGTTCTTCTCATGTCTACTAAAGAGAAAGCAGAACAAGTAGATGTTACTGTGAGGAGAAGACAAAATGACCCAACGCCTGCCGAAAGATCAAAGCCGCGTGTTGTTTTGCAGTACAATAAGTACATGGGAGGTGTGGATCAAAGCGACATGATGTTGTACGCCTATTTAGATGAGAGGAGAACGTTAAAGTATTGGCGTAAGGTTGTCTTCTCCATTTTGGACGCATGACAGTAAATGCATATATTTTGTATTGTCAAAATACGTCAAATACCCGGAATTTAACTCGCTATAAATTCACTGCCAATGTTGTGAGTGATCTGGCACAGGACTATCTGGACATAAAATATCCTCCTCCTTCTACTGATGCTGCTGGGGACAGAGGCTATGTGGATATTCCAAATAGAAAAGAGAAAGACTGTTCTGTGTGCAGTGACCGCTCTCAGCCAGGAGGAAGGAAGCGTAGCCGAACCATGTGTTCTACATGTGAAAAGGGTGTGCATCACTACTGTTTTGAACACCAATGTAAGAAGGCCAAGGGACAATAATAAGGTAGGAAATTGCATATATAACTGTATTTAGCTGTATGTATCTTACTTTGAAGTTGTAAATTCACATTTTGTCTTTTCTATTTTTAGATATGCAAATGAGCTAATTTGCATATTTGTCAATTTAAAAAAACAATTTGTTGTAAATCATACACTTCAATATATACCCTTCCTATAAATATATATATTGCATGGTGTCAGAAAATCAGAAAGGTGTCTAAAAAAATAAACAAAAATACAACCAAATTTACTGAAATAATGCTCAGTGTTTTTGGCTAATAAGCCTAAAATAATTCCGTGCTAAAAGGGTTAACTCCATATCGACATTAGAAAACTAGAAACTTGGAATAAATAATGACTACACCAAAGTACTTCATGAAAACGTGTAACATCTTACCGTAAATTGGACGCAAACGTCTCTTGTTGACATCCACAGCGTTCTAGGGCGCCATCTTTCCTGAAACAAATCTTGCAGCAAATCTCGTCAGCAGCGATACTTTGCGATATCCCTCGAAACCAACATCATCATTGTGTGCCACAATGGTACACAAGTCAATTACTGGGACATGGAGAGTGATGGTTTTGTTTGTTTGTGAAGCATCACTTTGATTGTACACATAGAGTACATAGAGCCCGAGTACAGATAGACGGTCTCAAGAGCAAGAAAGTACTATTACGTCACGGTGTTCCCCAGGGCGGAGTCCTGTCCCCAACACTTTTTCTAATCATCAATGATCTTGTTGCTAATCTACCCGACGGAATTAAAGCGGCAATGTACGCTGATGACCTGGTTTTGTGGAGCGCAAATGAACATGCATCAGTGGCCACCATATTGCTACAGAGAGCTGTAGATACATTTGTTGCATGGGCGGATAGATGGTGTATCAGCATAAACACTGACAAGTGCAGCACCACTCTATTTACCCTTTCTCCGAAACAAAAGGCAGGGAGCATTCAGATAAATAGAACACCCCTAAGAGAAGATAAGGAACCAACATACCTTGGTGTAACATTTGACGACAGGCTGACATGGAGAAAACACATCAAAAAAGCAGTAGCAAAAGCCAGAAGGAAAATTGCCATCCTGAGAAAGCTAACTGGAACCACGTGGGGAGCCAGTGGGAAAATACTTAGCAAAGTTTACCAACAGAGCATACGACCACACTTGGAATACGGGTCAACTGCGTGGTGTTCAGCATCAAAAACTACATTGCAGGAGCTGGACAAGGTGCAAAATCAAGCTCTTAGAGTCATCACAGGAGGGATGAGATCAACCCCTATAGTAGCAATGGAGAAAATGGGGAGGACACAAGCTTTAAGAGAACGCAGAGATACAAAAACACTAATACAAGCAGAAAAGTTTCTCAGCTTGCCAGGCCACCCTATGAAGAACCGATTTGAAAACTTAGCTATGGAGCGGTTGAAAAGAAGTAGTTTCATCCACCAGGCCAAACAACTCTGCAGAGAATCCATCGATCTTCCCACAACTATTCCAGAGCGAACCCCATGGAAAGATGAGCATAGAATATCGCTACAAATCCAGTCAAAAGTGAGAGGAATATTGGACAATGAAGAACAGAACAGTGTACAGCGCAGAACAGCCACTCTCAGCTTCCTTGATGATGAATACCCACAGGACCTCTGGATCCGAGTCTACACAGATGGGTCAGCACAAAATGCTGTTCGAAATGGAGGAGCGGGAGTGTACATAGAATACCCAAATAATACTAGAGACACGGCCAGAATTCCAACAGGAAAGTACTGCCATAACTATGATGCTGAAATTGAGGCAATCAAGATAGCCACAGAGAAATTACAAAATACCAGCCATGGTACACAACCTGCAGTGATATTGACAGATGCAAAATCCGTAATAGAGGCGCTCCTGTCTGGGAAATTGCCAGTTCTGAGGACACTACTTTCTGAACTTAGCAGTCAGCGTAAGATCACCATACAGTGGATACCATCCCACTGTGGAGTCCCCGGAAACGACAGAGCTGATCGATTGGCTAAGGAAGGAGCAAAAGAAGAACAACCTGATGTGCCCATTACATACCACCAAAAGAAAAGAATGATCAAATCAATCAGAAAGCCACCAAACCTTACTCAAGACGACTACCACGTTATGGACAGACCAGAACAGGTCATTCTTCTGCGCCTCAGAACAGGACACAATAGATTACGCAACCACTTGTATACAAAATTCAAGATTGGTGACTCAGCCATGTGCACATGTGGTTTGGCGTCGCAGACAGCAGAGCACATACTCCAGGATTGCCCAAACTACAACATATCCAGGCGAACCTTCTGGCCTAGAGAGACAACAGTGGAAGATAAACTCTATGGACCGCTGAATGAACTAAAAAAGACTGTTAGATTCATACAAGAGACGACATTGCAGTTGTAGACATGTTTCAAGCGAACGAAAGAAGAAGAAGAAGAAGATTGTACACAGAATTCACAGATGTTCCATAATTGTCCCAGTTTCCTGCCATAG
This sequence comes from Cepaea nemoralis, assembly GCA_014155875.1. Lineage (NCBI taxonomy): Eukaryota > Metazoa > Mollusca > Gastropoda > Stylommatophora > Helicidae > Cepaea > Cepaea nemoralis. The sequence goes on from JACEFZ010011430.1 coordinate 65,752, forward strand.
ATCACTGGAATTAATGGAATTGCAGTGACACTTTAACAATACAATAAATAAATCAGCAAACATCTAGCTTGACTATAACACGGTCACAACTAACAAAATGGACGTTGCAGCCAAAGCATTGGTCAGCAAACTAACAACAAACACATAACGATACACATACATGAACATTAGATTTTAAGAGCATGCGTTTTTCCCATTGCAACATGCGCCTGTGAGACCTGGACACTTACTAAACAAGCTGAACAGCGCATAAATGCCTTTGAATATAAATGTTATAGACGAGTTCTAAGAATAATCTTGGATACAGACAAGAGCAAATGCATCCATACTTCATGAGCTGAATATTGAATAAGATTGGCTATTACAGACGATAAACCAAAGAAAATTTAAATATTCTGTTCACTTGAAACGACATTAAAGTTTGGAGAGAACAATAATCGAGGGGTATATGCATGGGAAGAGAGGAAGAGGAAGGCCAAAAGAGAAGATGGGTGCATGGTGTGGCGGATGGTCTCCAGATGGGTGTATCAGACGCGGGACATCTTGCTTATGATCGAGAGGTTTTCCGGAAGGTTGTTATGGGAGCGAGGTTTCTGTTACTGAATGAATGAATGAATGAATGTGTGTATGTGTGTGTGTGTGTGTGTGTGTGTGTGTGTGTGGTGTGTGTGTGCGTGCGTGTGTGTGTGTGTGTGCGTGCGTGCGTGTGTGTGTGTGCTGTTGTTGTTGTTGTTACTTTTGATTGTCTTCAGGTAAAGCTTACCTTCTACGTCTGGTTTTTTTTTTTTATTTGATGCTTTCTCCTACACAGTATAATTTCAGCACAGTACACCAACTCCGTAGCACTAGAGAAAATGCAAATGTGTGTTTAGCGACATCACGCATGCTCTAAATTGTTTGTGAATAGCATGCCAGGTAGGGAAAATTGGCCATTGCAGCGGCCTCTTGTGCGTGCTCTTTTCGGTTCCGACTGCCGAGAATGTTCAAGTGCACATCGTACAAATGGATCCTTTGGGTCTTCGTCCTTATCCGAGAAGGATAATAAGCGATAAACATCTGGTCCACTTCTCCGGGAAAAGGGGGCTGGGGGATTATTCTTGTTTAGTTTGTAAAAATGCCGCCAACACCGTGAGAGGAACCATTATCCGGGAAAAGGGGGCTGGGGGATTATTCTTGTTTAGTTTGTAAAATTGCCGCCAACACCGTGAGAGGAACCATGTCTGGTTTAGCTGCAGGTGGACGGTGCAGCCTCGTAACTGTTTACTCATCATCATCATGTGCCATGCCGGTAGGAGTGGGCGGTTATGTTTCGCCATCTTACGTGATCACCAGAGTCGTGGATCAGCTATATGTTCTTGTCTCGATCGTGCCGTGTGATCAAGCCATCCAGGTATTTACTTCTCTGCCTTCTCCTTGTTCTTTTCCCCTCAATCTTGCCAGTTGTCGCCAAATTCTCTGGTTTATTTCTTCTCATAACGTGTCCCAAAAAAAGGTGATCGTCTGCGTCTACTTTCTCTAATCAGCTTACTGTTTTCATTTGTTTTGTTTTTTTCTTGTAGGACTTGCTCATTGAATTTTCTGTCTGTCCGTGGTATTCGTTGCATTCTCCTCAGAAATCACATGTCCACAGCCATCAGATGTTTCTCACCCCGGGAAGGTTAACCCGGTCAACAAATGCCCGCAATAGTAGGATGTGTCGGCCTAACGGTGCAAAAACGCAGCTATGCTGTAAACAGACACAACGCAATCACGTCCGCAAATACTCTACCGATGAACGCAACAGATCTTTCTCAGCTTGTCTGCTCATTGTCCACACTTCACATCTTTATTCTCTGCATATGGACATTCTATGTATCACTTCAACACTCTTTTTCTCGTTGCAATTTACACATTTTTATTGGTCAGTGTGTTTTCCATCTTGTAAAAGGCTACCTTTGCTGTTGCAATTCTTGTTCTAATCTCTTCAAGGCACCTCCCATCAGATGTTATAAATGTTCCGATGTAGCTTTACAGTGTTCTGAATGGTTCGATGTATAGTGTCAGCCTCGAGTGCTGGAGGTCCCGGGTTCAAGCCCTGGTGAGGACCGGGATGTTTTCACGCGGACTTCTAGTAACAAAATTGCCCCTGGTCTCTGGGTAGTGAGATCGGACGCCCGTGTGCATTGTTGGGCACGTAAAAAATCCCTTAGCAGTCGTAAATCGAAAAAGAGTAGCCTAACGGCGCTGCCCGGGCAAAATTTCGAGTTAAAGATCTACCCAAAGTATTTCAGGATCCTCGCTGGTGCTACGGAGTTCGTGGACTGAGTTGAGATTCTCCGGACTCAGGCCTGAGTTAGGAGTAGAACGGAGCACTTATGGGTTACACCCGTGTGCCGTGATGTTGATCTGTCGACTAAACTAAAACTAATCTTTCACCGATTCACTTGTTTAAGGATATTCCCATTTATTATATACTAACTGACCCGGCCCGGCTTCGCCCAGGCCCTGGAGGGGATCTATCTATCTATCAGTCTGTCTGTCTGCTTGTTTGTCTGTCTGTCTGTCTGTCTGTCTGGCTGACCCGGCCCGGCTTCACCCAGTCCCTGGTGGGGAGCATCTCATTTAATTAATATAAGTAGTCATATAAGCTCTCCCGTTCCCGACTATCTGTCTGTCTGTCTGTCTGACCCGGCTTCACCCAGTCCCTGGTGGGGAGCATCTCATTTTATTCATATACGTAGTCATATAAGCTCTCCCTGTTCCCGACTATCTGTTTGTCTGTCTATCTGTCTGTCTGTCTGTCCCGGCCCGGCTTCACCCAGTCCCTGGTGGGGAGCATCTCATTTAATTCATATACGTAGTCATATAAGCTCTCCCGTTCCCGACTGTCTGTTATCTGTCTGTCTGTCTGACCCGGCCCGGCTTCACCCAGTCCCTGGTGGGGAGCATGTCATTTAATTCATTCATATAAGTAGTCAAATAAGCTTCCGTTCCCGACTATCTGTCTGTCTGTCTATCTATCTGACCCGGCGTGGTTTCGCCTGTAAACAGTAACTTAAAAGAATGTCCTTCCACACACCATTCATTATTTTTAATGAAAACTGTTTTTATTCACCGACATGACAGTTGATAAGTTTTGTAAGCAGAAATAGATGGGTTACAATGTTATGCATTATGCATTATTTTTATGCAAACTTTGAAAATGCCTTAAAGATTATATCATTATTTATTATAACTCATATGCCTGAAAATAACTATAGACAAAGAGTTTAACAATAGTGCAAGTAAGTCCAACAATATGACTATAAAGTATATAGAAATATTATTAAAAGTTATGCCCCTTGAAATAACTTTTCTAGAGTGAAGTCCCCCTGCTATATAGACATTATATAATGAAAATGGAAAAGTAAATGTTATTAAATAAGTAGAAGATTTTACATTAAGAAATTATTATAGTCGGTTGCACAGGAATGAAAGGAAGACGTGTAGAAAATTTCATCTCAATCGGATGTACCGTTATCGAACGCATCCAATACATAAATCCCCCACAAACACACAAACAAACATACACTCTGTTGTATAATTATAGACTGGCTGACCCGGCCCGGCTTTGCCCAGACCCTGGTGAGGAACATCTCATTTAATTCATATAAGTAGTCATATAAGCTCCCGTTCCCGTTCCCGACTATCTATCTGTTTGTCTGTCTATCTGTCTATCTGTCTGTCTGACCCGGCCCGGCTTCGCCCAGACCCTGATGGGGAGCATCTCATTTAATTCATATAAGTAGTCATATAAGTTCCCGTTCCCGACTGTCTGTCTGTCTGTCTGTCTGTCTGTATGTCCCGGCCCGGCTTCGCCCAGCACCTGGTGGGGAGCATCTCATTTAATTCATATAAGTAGTCATATAAGCTCCAGTTCCCGTTCCCGACTATTTACTGTCTGTCTGTTTGTCTGTCTGTTTGTCTGTCTGATAATGAGGGGAGGAGGAGGGAGGAGGAAGGATGAGAGGTAGAAGGTGAGGAGGACGAGGGGGGAGGAGAGAGGAGGAGGCGGCGGAGGAGGTGGGGGGAGGAGGGATTAGGAGGATGAGGAGGGATGAGGAGGAGAGGGAGGAAGAGGGAGGAGGAGGAAGAGGGAGGAGGAGGAAGAGGGAGGAGGAGGAAGAGGGAGGAGGAGGAAGAGGGAGGAGGAGGAAGAGGGAGGAGGAGGATGGAGGAGGAGGAAGAGGAAGAGGGGGAGGAGGAGTAGGAGGAGGAGGGGAGAGGAGGAGGAGGGAGAGGATTATAACGCATATGCCTGTAGATAACTGCAGCGAAAAGGTCCACCTATTTGAGAAATATGCAACAATTTTACATATATAGCAATTCTATTAGAAGTTATGTCCCCTCGCTATATATATACATTATAATGTAAATTAATATTAAGTAATATTAAGTAAATAACTGTTGGTACGCTTAAAAAAAACTGTGACAGTTGCCAGCGCGGGAATGAGAGGAAGACGTGTAGAAAATGTCATCTCAATAGGATGGACCGTTCGCGAACGCATAAAGGATACACATACAAACAGACAGACAGACAGACAGAGATTCTCTTTTATATATATAGATTACATTGTGGAATTGCTTTCTTCCTATAATGTGTTTTTTTTTTTTTTTTTGCCTCAATATAAAATTCAATATCTCAGTAACGAACTGAGGTAAAATGATGAGATGTAGTATATAACCTTATCATTATGTCCACCCCAAAAAAAATTTTTGTTCTGGAGATTTTACAGCAGATTTCAAAGTTAGTTTATATGCGGTATATTAATTACGAGTTAGAGATTACGTCCATGATTTTAACAGTATTACAGCTTCACCAAGAGACGTCTCGGCAGATTTTGAAATTTTCACGTGATTTCCGTTTTGAATCAAACAGCGCGAAAATTCAGAGGTGTCTCCAAATGGGGGTTCTTTCATGAAACGTGATTATATAAATAAACTAGCTGACAAGGCCCGGCTTCTGACGGGGATCGATCGATCGATCTATCTATCTATCTATCTATCTATCTATCTATCTATCTATCTATCTATCTATCTATCTATCTATCTATCTATCTATCTATCTATCTATCTATCTATCTATCTATCTATCTATCTGTCTATCTATCTATCTATCTGTGACAGCGAGAAAAGAAGGGGGAAGGAGGGAGAGGGGGAGGAGAGAGGAGAGAAGGGAAAGAAGATGAGTGTTTGAGGGAAATGATATAAGATAAGTGTGAAGCCTAAAAGTTCGTTTCTCAGTCGAACTCTGCCTACTACACACTACCATTGATAGTAAAGAGAGAGAGAGAGAGAGAGAGAGAGAGAGAGAGAGAGAGAAGGAGAAGGAGAAGGAGAAAGAGGATGAGAGTAACGGATACGACAGATTTAGGTTCATGTCTCCGCGTGAGAACAATAGTTAATTACTATTGCACCATCAATGTCTCATGGTGTATGTTATCAGGTTATAGAAGAGATTACAGCCTCACAAGGTCTCTAAGCTACTCTACTTACATTACTTCAGACTGACAAGTCGAAATAAAAGACAACTCAATCATATATTTATTTCCTTCTGAACAGTAACAGAGTGACAATCTACGACATAATCGCATAGAGTAATCGGTACATGCATTGCAGACACATCTATGCATAATCCACTCAAATAACAACACAATACCGCATGACGTTACCAGGTGGAGGTAGATAATATAATAAACTATGCGACCAGATGGTAGAGAAATACTACCTACAATCACCTACTAACTGCATCAAGTAAAGAACTAAAGCTAGGATTTTCACCGGCCTTTTGGTCTCGTAACTATCTTTCCGTAGGCTTATAAGTGGTCCATGTATTTAGCCCAAATACCCATTGCTCCATAGATTGATCCATCAATCCATATACCCAGGGATTTAATTCGCTCCCATCCAACTTGTTCAGCGGGTAACTGTTTATTCAGCTATGCCCGGTTGTCTAGGCAACTCCATTTTACCCAGGCAATGCCTGAAACATTATAAAACAATACCCGTGAGTTTTATGTCAAAATAAACTTTAGTCTTTCACTACCTACAAAGTCCTTAACATCTATCGCTTCTTTATCTATACTAGTATTAGTATATCTTAGCCATAGCATAAATTAAGAACAGTATTGTAAACACAGTAATCTATCGTTTACATATATTTAGCTAACATTATTATTTCCGATCTCCCAACGCGCCGCCTATAGCCAACATTAAGTATTTAACCATTTACCGGAAGATTTGAACTCGCGGCCTGTACCACGCCAGGCCAGCTTTAACTACACAACAGCAGAAGCGCGACCTCCTTTCACCTATGTCCAGCGAACAAAAGACACACATTCCTTTCCATACCGCTCCGTCCCTGGCGGGTATTGTCCTCCAGTTTCATTGTTTGGGTTGACCGAGTGATCGCTTGTCGTGGCTCCCACTTGACTTTTTCGTCCTATCTGACTTTTAGTCTTCTGCGTGGTTCCAACCGCAGTGTCTCTGGCTATTGTCGTTCTATCTGACGTTTAGCCATCTACTGCAACTGATGAATGGTCTCCTTAGCTGGCGGTCCTCTTAACTCAAGTGGCTTCCTTGCACTTAGCGACCCTCGGACTCTGCGTGTCTTTCCCTTCTTTGGATTATCTGCCCTGGGTAGGTTCCGTTCACAGATCCTTAGTCGTTCTCTCTCCTATTAGTGATTCAGACGAGTTCTAGCATGGGCGCTTGTCCGTCTTCCTTCACTTCCTCCTCCTCCAGATACTATACAGACTTGGGTATGGATTAGCCCAATTTCTGAAGTCCTGTTACTATGTTCCTTGGGCTGCCCCAATAGGGTACAGACCCCCGCCACTCCCGGAGTCCACTATCAACTGTCCTCTCTCCTGTTCGACTCTTCCCCAACTGACTGGATCCTAAAGTATATATCGCTTCTTTAGTTGGCGCCTCTCTTGAATCACGTGATCATGCTCTCTCCTTGTCATGAAAAACTACCCAATCGGCATACAGCACGCAGCTGGGCTGATCTGCATGTTTAATTTGCATCTTATTATCAATCTAACTCTCTCCACCCCATCCCGAATGGACCCAACCTCACCGACCGACCGATCCACAGACCGACCGACCCACCGACCGACCGCCTACTGATATCTACGACCTTGTCTTTGAGTTCATCGTCCTTGTTTGAGTTCATGCTCCTTAAATTAGATTTCCCAGCTCAAGCACGTTCCCACTGCTATAAATCTGCCAGCCTACGGTAATCATTTTTGTTCTTTGACAGCCTCAGTTTTATTTCTGACCTGTTTGTAACTATAAATTCTCCGACATCTAGAGTTACTCACGGCCACTTGACAGTTCAGAACAGATTTACGTTATTTTTGGCCAAAAAAATCTTACTCTAATTTCTGTCGGGGTGACCCAGGGTTTACCAGTTCGCTTGTCGCCCGAGGCCCTGAAGTCCCTAACTGTTTTTTAAAATATTCTGGTCAATGTCCTCCGGTAGACTTAGGCGGTATGTGAAAACCATTTTCCATACTGTCTCATACCCACCTACCAAAAGTTGATGGGTCCCATCATCAATATAGCGTCATTCCTCCTTGAGATCGAAGCCATGGCTCCGCATCTGGCATCCCTCATAAACAATATTGGATGCCTAAGGGGAAAACTCTTTTTGGAACTTCAACCCCAAATAATAATAATAAAAAAAATACTGGTTGCATCCCCTGCTCTCCCAGTGCATAAGGCAGTTAAAACTTGCTCGTCTTCTGACGTGCATCATATAAACATAGTAACCAACTAATATTATCAATAAAGACAGTTCAATCCCTTGCATGCTGGGGATTCCCCAGAAAACAATATCATCAATCAATGGGTGCAATACTTAGGGGCACCAAAAATAATAAAACAATGTCAATATAAACATTCAATTAACATGCCACTACCCTGTAACAATAACAGAACACACAATCAGATTCACATAGGTGCTACCCACTAGGACATCTGTAATTCAAAGTGCCCAGTCATCCTTGAATCTGGAAAAAAAACATTGTAACAATTCCTGTGACCTCGCAGGCAAATGTCTGTTCACACACTTAATAAAACAACCACTTCTCCCCTATTCGCAAGGACATACCAGCCTGAAGCTGCAATCTTCCCGATCACCACCGATGTACACAAAAACAAATCAGCCCCTGCTGTAAGTACGCAGTATTTAGTGGCCATAGAAACAAACCAAACATATATCATGAAACAGCTTTTGACATAAAAAAAATGTTCGCCCAGTCGTTGGACATCGTGCTCTATTGTCTTGGCGCTGAAATAACTCTGAAAAAAAATGGTATGTCCAATTCTCGGACATCATGCTCTCTTCTCTTGGCGCTGAAATAACCCTGAAAAAAAATGCGTGCTCAGTTCTTGGACACCAAGGCGCTAATATGTATTCTCCGCCCTATCGCTTCACAGAAAAAAAAACATGTACCCGTATTAACATCTGCTCGGGCACTCTCAGATTATAAACGATCTCCTTGGCCTCCTGGCACGACGTTGAACTATGTGTTGTCAATATGAAACCCAATACTACAGTTGTGCCTACTCCGAACACAATGGCGAGGGGCACACCCAAAAATAAAAACATTCGCACAGGCATTTAACTCGACTTGACAACTTCCGCTATGGAAACAACAAGGGAGCTAACTACTCCACAACAGTTGATCCCCTCAAGTAGTCATATTCGTTTAAACAACAAAATAACATGTTTCTAACTAATCTTATGACCTGTAAAACAAAGGATGGCTAAACGCGACTACACATATGGCCTCCGACAAAAATGTCATTCAATAATGACTCAACACCACAGCACGAATGTTTAACTAATTATTTAACTACTGTTCATTGCGTCATGCTGAAATCTATATCTATAAAACAGAGTGTATGTTTGTTTGTTTGTGGGTTTGTGGGTATTGGATGCGTTCGATAACGGTACATCCGATTGAGATGAAATTTTCTACACGTCTTCCTTTCATTCATTTGCAACCGACTATAATAATTTCTTAATGTAAAATCTTCGACTTATTTAATAACATTTACTTTTCCATTTTCATTATATAATGTCTATATAGCAGGGGCACTTCACTCTAGAAAAGTTATTTCAAGGGGCATAACTTTTAATAACATTTCTAAATACTTTATAGTCATATTGTTGGACTTACCTGCACTATTGTTACACTCTTTGTCTATAGTTATTTTTAGGCATATGAGTTATATTAAATAATGATATAATCGTTAAGGTATTTTTACAGTTGGCATAAAAATAACGCATTATGCATAACATTTTAACCCATCTTTTTCTACAGTTTTCATTGAATGGTGTGTGGAAGGACATTCTTTTAAGTTACTGTGCGCCAAAAGCTGGGCGAAACCACGCCGGTCAGACAGATAGACAGACAGACAGTCGGGAACGGGAGAGCTTATATGACTACTTATATGAATTAAATTAGATGCTCCCCACCAGGGACTGGGTGAAGCCGGGCCGGGACAGACAGACAGACAGACATACAGACAGTCGGGAACGGGAGAGCTTATATGACTACGTATATGAATTAAATTAGATGCTCCCCACCAGGGACTGGGTGAAGCCGGGCCGGGACAGAGAGACAAACAGATAGTCGGGAACGGGAGAGCTTATATGACTACGTATATGAATTAAATTAGATGCTCCCCACCAGGGACTGGGTGAAGCCGGGCCCGGTCAGATAGACAGACAGACAGATAGTCGGGAACGGGAGAGCTTATATGACTACTTATATGAATTAAATGAGATGCTCCCCACCAGGGACTGGGTGAAGCCGGGCCGGGTCAGCCAGCCAGCCAGACAGACAAACAAGCAGACAGACAGACTGATAGATAGATAGATCCCCTCCAGGGCCTGGGCGAAGCCGGGCCGGGTCAGCTAGTAAATATATAAAGAATATGTTTCTGCTTGCTGGTGCTCTCTGGATTCCGTTCTTCTTCACTGAATTTCTACGATTGTCTTTTTGTGTCTATTCTATATGCACGGGCAGAAATATAGGGCGTCACTGGTCATTCACTGTCCAACACTGTTAACATGTCTAATTCTGGTATAATGAAACTTGAACACGCTGGTACGCTCAATTCCACCTCCGTTCCCGCCTCTAAGGAATGGATTTTCTAACTACCACGAGTGACACTGTCACCTGTCTCTTCACAACAGTCATAATGAAGTCACTGCGTAAAACAAGGGGAAACATCACCTCTTGATGATCTAATTTTTTATGAGTGCATTTCTGGTACACCACATGTGCCACTGATAACGTTCGGAACAGCCCGTCTCGCGCTGTTCTCTTCTGCAGAAAAAAAGGGGAGGGGGGGGGACATATTGTCCTGATGGCTTCAGATGTTGCCACTGCCACCAGCCGTATTGCGTTCAGCCAGGCAAAGCACTTTGCATGGCTCTGGGTTTCACTTGCCATACACTGTCATCAATCATGACTCTGACTTCCTGGACGAAGAGGGTGACCTTCATAACGGTGGGGTATGTTATTCTGATACCCTTTAACGATGAAAAGATAAGGCCACCTTTACGTTGACTTGCACTGCTCAGCTGTTGTCTGAGCTCATTTTGGACAGATTCCGCTGCACTGACTCTCCTTCTGAGTTGGCTCTCCCTGGGTATTTTGTTATAGTAGGTTTTGCCGATGTTCTTGTAGCAAAGTGGGTATGGCCGGTGTACTTTACACAAGAGTTTCTAACTGAACAGACTTAGTAGAAACCTCGCCGACAGATAGTTCAGACAATTTACCAACCAGCTATGAGATAAGTAGCCTAGTAAAGGAACACTTACTGAGACAACTATCGAGCAGGCAATCACGAACTACTGACTGTAAGCGACAAATCTATGTATACGATCTCACTATGTAGTAGAACCTGACACCACCGAGACAAAGTTCACATGGAATATTCTGGGAACTCCGGGACTACAATGGGAACCCCAGATTATTCTGGAAATAAATCCTTGCCAGACGACGCCATTTTTGTGACAGCGAGAAAAGAAGGGGGAAGGAGAGAGAGGGGGAGGAGAGAGGAGAGAAGGGAAAGAAGATGAGTGTTTGAGGGAAATGAGATAAGATAAGTGTGAAGCCTAAAAGTTCGTTCCTCAGTCGAACTCTGCCTACTACACACTACCTTTGATAGTAAAGAAAGAGAGAGAGAGAGAGAGAGAGAGAGAGAGAGAAAAGGAGAAGGAGAAAGAGGATGAGAGTAAGGGATACGACAGATTTAGGTTCGTGTCTCCGCGTGAGAACAATAGTTAATTACTATTGCACCATCAATGTCTCGTGGTGTATGTTATCAGGTTATAGAAGAGATTACAGCCTCACAAGGTCTCTAAGCTACTCTACTTATATTACTTCAGACTGACAAGTCGAAATAAAAGACAACTCAATCATATATTTATTTCCTTCTGAACAGTAACAGAGTGACAATTTACGACATAATCGCATAGAGTAATCAGTACATGCATTGCAGACATATCTATGCATAATCCACTCCAATAACAACACAATACCGCATGACGTCACCAGGTGGAGGTAGATAATATAATAAACTATGCGACCAGACGTTAGAGAAATACTACCTACAATCACCTACTAACTGCATCAAGTAAAGAACTAAAGCTAGGATTTCCTAAGCTTATAAGTGGTCCATGTATTTAGCCCAAATACCCATTGCTCCATAGATTGATCCATCAATCCATATACCCAGGGATTTAATTCGCTCCCATCCAACTTGTTCAGCGGGTAACTGTTTATTCAGCTATGCCCGGTTGTCTAGGCAACTCCATTTTACCCAGGCAATGCCTGAAACATTATAAAACAATACCCGTGAGTTTTATGTCAAAATAAACTTTAGTCTTTCACTACCTACAAAGTCCTTAACATCTATCGCTTCTTTATCTATACTAGTATTAGTATATCTTAGCCATAGCATAAATTAAGAACAGTATTGTAAACACAGTAATCTATCGTTTACATATATTTAGCTAACATTATTATTTCCGATCTCCCAACGCGCCGCCTATAGCCAACATTAAGTATTTAACCATTTACCGGAAGATTTGAACTCGCGGCCTGTACCACGCCAGGCCAGCCTTAACTACACAACAGCATAAGCGCGACCTCCTTTCACCTATGTCCAGCGAACAAAAGACACACATTCCTTTCCATACCGCTCCGTCCCTGGCGGGTATTGTCCTCCAGTTTCATTGTTTGGGTTGACCGAGTGATCGCTTGTCGTGGCTCCCACTTGACTTTTTCGTCCTATCTGACTTTTAGTCTTCTGCGTGGTTCCAACCGCAGTGTCTCTGGCTATTGTCGTTCTATCTGACGTTTAGCCATCTACTGCAACTGATGAATGGTCTCCTTAGCTGGCGGTCCTCTTAACTCAAGTGGCTTCCTTGCACTTAGCGACCCTCGGACTCTGCGTGTCTTTCCCTTCTTTGGATTATCTGCCCTGGGTAGGTTCCGTTCACAGATCCTTAGTCGTTCTCTCTCCTATTAGTGATTCAGACGAGTTCTAGCATGGGCGCTTGTCCGTCTTCCTTCACTTCCTCCTCCTCCAGATACTATACAGACTTGGGCATGGATTAGCCCAATTTCTGAAGTCCTGTTACTATGTTCCTTGGGCTGCCCCAATAGGGTACAGACCCCCGCCACTCCCGGAGAATACTATCAACTGTCCTCTCTCCTGTTCGACTCTTCCCCAACTGACTGGATCCTAAAGTATATATCGCTTCTTGAGTTGGCGCCTCTCTTGAATCACGTGATCATGCTCTCTCCTTGTCATGAAAAACTACCCAATCGGCATACAGCACGCAGCTGGGCTGATCTGCATGTTTAATTTGCATCTTATTATCAATCTAACTCTCTCCACCCCGCTACGACCTTGTCTTTGAGTTCATGCTCCTTAAATTAGATTTCCCAGCTCAAGCACGTTCCCACTGCTATAAATCTGCCAGCCTACGGTACCCATTTTTGTTCTTTGACAGCCTCAGTTTTATTTCTGACCTGTTTGTAACTATAAATTCTCCGACATCTAGAGTTACTCACGGCCACTTGACAGTTCAGAACAGATTTACGTTATTTGTGGCCAAAAAAATCTTACTCTAATTTCTGTCGGGGTGACCCAGGGTTTACCAGTTCGCTTGTCGCCCGAGGCCCTGAAGTCCCTAACTGTTTTTAAAAATATTCTGGTCAATGTCCTCCGGTAGACTTAGGCGATATGTGAATACCATTTTCCATACTGTCTCATATCCATCCATCCATCCATCCATCCATCCATCCATCCATCCATCCATCCAGCTATCTATCTATCTATCTATCTATCTATCTATCTATCTATCTATCTATCCATCTAACTGTCTGCCTGCCTGCCGGCCCGCCGACCAACCAGCCGACCGACCGACCGACCGTCCGACCGACCTACCGATATCTATCTATCTATCTATCTATCTATCTATCTATCTATCTATCTATCTATCTATCTATCCATCTGCCTGCCGGTCGGCCGACCCACCCACCCACCCACCCACCCACCGACCGACCGACCGACCGACCGATATCTATCTATCTATCTATCTATCTATCTATCTATCTGTCTGTCTGCCTGCCTGCCTGCCGGTCGGCCAATTCAACCCCACCGACCGATCGACCGACCCACAGACCGACCGACCCACCGACCGACCGCCTACCGATATCTATCTATCTATCTATCTATCTATCTATCTATCTATCTATCTATCTATCTATCTATCTATCTATCTATCTATCTATCTACCTATCTATCTGCCTGCCGGCCGGTCGGCCGACCCAACCTCACCGACCGACCGACCCACAGACCGACCGACCCACCGACCGACCGCCTACCGATATCTATCTATCTATCTATCTATATCTATCTATCTATCTATCTATCTATCTATCTATCTATCTATCTATCTATCTATCTATCTATCTATCTATCTATCTATCTATCTATCTGCCTGCCGGCCGGTCGGCCGACCCAACCTCACCGACCGACCGACCCACAGACCGACCGACCCACCGACCGACCGCCTACCGATATCTATCTATCTATCTATCTATCTATCTATCTATCTATCTATCTATCTATCTATCTATCTATCTATCTATCTATATATCTATCTATCTATCTATCTATCTACCTACCTATCTATCTGCCTGCCGGCCGGTCGGCCGACCCAACCTCACCGACCGACCGACCCACAGACCGACCGACCCACCGACCGACCGCCTACCAATATCTATCTATCTATCTATCTATCTATCTATCTATCTATCTATCTATCTATCTATCTATCTATCTATCTATCTATCTATCTATCTATTTATCTATCTATCTATCTGTCTGTCTGTCTGTCTGTCTGTCTATCTGTCTGTCTGTCTGTCTGTCTATCTATCTATCTAATCTATCTGTCTGTCTGTCTGTCTGCCTGCCTGCCTGCCTGCCTGCCGGCCGACCCATCCACCCACCCACCCACCGACCGACCGACCGACCGACCCACCGACCGACCGACCGACCGACCGACCCAGCCAGCCAGCCATCCACCCACCCACACACCCACCTACCTTTCTACCTACCTACCTACCTACCTACCTTTCTGTCTGTCTGTCTGTCTATTTGTCTGTCTGTCTGTCTGTCTGTCTGTCTGTCTGTCTGTCTGTCCGCGCTATTAAATATTGATAAAAGTTACTGGAAAAAACGTCTGGACCATGTGTTGAAAGAGGAAGAGGACTATTGGAGAAAGGATGGATTGAATTTTATGCAACCGAGAGCAATCATCAACCTACTGGAATCGTCTTACACAGATTAAGGTCTGAGCAGATCGCAGAGCTTAATCTACGTACACACTTACTGGGATATTTTGCTCCAACTATTCAGACGAATTGCATTACAGCATCAGCATCAGCTGAAGAAAAAAGAAGGAAATGAAAAATAAGGTAAGAAATATAGTCCTTCTACTTTCCTGTTAATTTACAAATTATTTACCCCATGCCTCTGTAAATTCTCTGTCTTTACTAATATTACACACTGCACCCCCCTCGGGATTCTCCGTGGTGAAGTGGTTAAGCAGTCTGACTCGGGCTCCGAAGGTTGTATGTTCGATTCCGGGACGCGTCATTCATTTCAAGAGTGCATTTTTTTCTGAGACTCCCGAGGGTCGTCGCTGGAGCTACGGAGTTCGTGCTTTGTGCGACGCTTTCCGCGCTGCGGAAAGAAACTGAGCCATATGGGATAAAAACCCGGTGCAATGCAGCCGACCCTGTCGATTGTAAGCTACTTCTTTCATTGCACCCACTCCCATACGAGTCCGGATACGCCTTTGTTTGTCATCTGAATTTGCAGGTCCACATTACCGTAAACAACTTTTTTAGCGAGAAATCACTAGTTGTTAAGCAAAACATCAAAGGAATGTCACCGCTTTCAATGATTTAAGTTGTTTTTGGACCTATCAAAGACATATTCCTTGGGTGGGGGTAAATATAAGACGGCTGGAAAAATTTCATAACGATGCAACAGACAGTTTTCAAAATAATTGATCGTGAATGAAGGCAACCAAATATGGACATACTATAGTGACGACTATAAGCTATGTCTTCTTACAAGTTAATTATAACCTTACTACATAACAGTTTAGCCATCACTACCGTGTGCTATGCCGACAATCGATATATATGTGTGTGTGGGGGGGGGGGGGAGGGGGGTAATGTTTCGCCACCTCACAAGATCACCAGAGTCGTGGATCGCCGGACGAGGCTGCTCCAATGGAATCTCTTTTGATCTACGAAACATAATTTATAGGCATCTATTTTTTTTTAAATGGTAGCTTTCCATCTTATCGGTGACCATATTGGTTGATGACCGTAGTCATTGTCTTCAAAAAGAGATCATCTGTTTACCGTCGTGAAATTTGAGACCTTAACCTACAATTACCAGTTGGCTGCTCTTCAACTTCATCCACCACCTACACACATGGCTTCACGTGATCCTGATCGTGTAAAAAAAGGGGGTGGAAGGAAATAAAAAGGTTTTCCACCTTGGTCAAGGGCATCGTGTGGGTTAGCGGAGGGAAGGAGGCACCTTACTTCTCCTTTGATAGGGGATACCCTTTACTGAACGTAAACTTGCCTAGTAAATGGCAAACAACCAACAAATGCTGAGGTTGACTGCGATGTCCTGTAAATGACATCATCATCACGTGCCATACCGATAATGGTGAACGGTCATGTTTCGCCATCTCACACGATCACCAGAGTAGTGGATCAGCTCGTAAATAACATATAGCTACTTGAACAATCTGTATACAAACTAAGTAATAACAGTTACATCGGATATATGTTTCACGGGTTGTTGGGGAGCCACGGGGACACCAGATATAGTCGTGTGTGGGTTTAGATCAGCGTTCACTGTAGGTGCGGAATGAATCACCAAAAAACGAGAAGTATATTGTGAGCTTTACTAGAAACACGATTACAAGAAACAAAATGGACGTTGCGGCTAGAGTCTTCGTCAGCACAGAACAAACAAACACACAACAAAATGGAAAAAAAAAAAAAAACTACATGAAAATACAAAGGTTACTTATCTGAATCCTGGTTTGGTCGAATGCGCCTTAAGCGCTTACCGTTTGATGTGAATGGAAAGAATCGGATGTATGATTTAAACAGGTCGATGGGCGACAGGGGTTGGCTTAGCTGCCCGGTGGGAGGGATGCGTGGACGCCCATGTCAGCGAATGGTAAAAAGCAGATTAGCAGTGAACTATAGCCGGCTATGTGGCGAATGTGTAATACGCAATCCCGCATACAGCGTAGGAACGCAGTACGTAGGTGCGGAGAGAGAAGAAGATATATATCAGCGACACCCCAGACAGCAGTAACACAACGCTTAATGAACACATGACTCATACCTACCCAGCCGCCATTTGTGCATTCTATCATTAGGTCAGTTTGAAGAGGTTTAAATGGCGAGCGGATGGACCAATTCCAATTTTCAAAACAAAAATTCCAAATTCGGCCTTGTTCAACCTGCCTGTTAGGGCATGTGTGGGTGGGTGGAGGATGTATGTGTGGATGATGGGGTGTGTGTGAGTGGATTGGGGATGTATAGGTGGTTAGGGAGATGTGTGTGTGTGGGGGGGGGGGGGTAGGGAGATGTCAGTTGGTGGGGATGTGTGTGTATGATTTGGGGATGTGTGAGTGGATGTGCGATGTGTGGGCTGGTGGGGGATGTGTGTGCGTGGGTGGGGAATATGTGGTCGATGGAGGTATGGCTGGGGGATGGGTGGTTGGTGTCAGATTCTCACCCATAGATATAACGCGTTGTCTGTACCACCGCCAGGCAGTGCAATCAAGCGTAAGTAGTATATAGGTACATTATCACCTCCTTTTGAGGATCTTGTATAAATCAACCATTTATCGATCCTGATCCTCAAAGGGCGATAACTCTTTTTTCCCCAAAAAGGTAGGTGTGGTCAAGTGACTCATCAGAGGTGGCGTTGTGAAGTGACTCATCATAGGTGGCGTGCGTGGTCAAGTAATTATAGGTACGACATAAAAAATACGACATAAAACATCAATAAAGAAAACAAACGACTCAAGTAAGGTATATAATAATTTTATTAAATCATATATACACAAACAATACATATTAAATAAGTAATGGCATAGTCGAGATATTATCACTGTCAACCTTTCTTTTTATATAGAGATATGACAGTGAATTACGATGTTGTGTGTATGTATATACAGAAGAGTCTTGTGTTTTGAAGCCTATATTGGTTCCCCCGCTCGGTGTTTGGGTGTTTAATACTTCCAAAAATGTGTCTTTGTTTAGATGCGTGTTGTGGTTTTTGGTCAGACCTTTGGTACTGATTTTATCATAATCACCGACACAAATATACGTCTTACTACACAATGAGACCATCCCCTCCCCTTCGTACTCTAGTTTGAAAAGCCCGGGGGTTCTCTTTTCATAGGCTTTGATAGTCTGGCAATCCTGACAGGTATCAGTACTAGGGGTAATTCTATGAACAGGGCAGGTTTCAGACGGGAACCACTGATTGTAGACTCTATCGTATTCTTCTCATAGGGGTGGTCTAACCACCTCAGAGAGTGAGTCAGCGCTAAGGGCCAAGTAGAGAGAGTCAGTGTCCATTTCAGTGAGTTGGTAGTCTTCTTTAGAGATAAATTTGTCGAGAAAGTCGTAATAGAAAGCTAGCATGCGCAACTTGGCATACTGGTAGACAAAGAACCCAATCTGTAGAGGTAGATCCCAGACAGTTTTCTTTTTTAGGGTTTCAATTTCGAAGAGATCATCTGTAATACCACTCATACTTTTGAACCTGGGGTTATTGATTAGTTTGGTAGTGTCTTTTCCCTGGCAGTAGGAGACATCGGTATGTTTGGCTTTATTGGCTAAGTGTTTTCCCGTAAGCGGCGTTACCTAACAACTTCATTGTGTCGGCTGTAATAGACTCGCCGGATGTTTGTCCCCTTGGCGACGGGCATTAGAGACTGCTTCCCCGAATTGTTTAAAACAACTAACTGGTCGATATTCTATTGTCTGGTAGATGTGTGTAATGACCAACCCATGCGCTAGATACCACTTTAAAAGAGGGGTGGCTAATAAAATTTTCTTCCCGAAATAACTACCGATCAATGTCCGGCGTGGGGTACTCAATAGTTTATTTTTTATGGCATATTCTTGCATAAACTCCCCAATATCGTCTCTCGACACCTCCGTGTTCTTGAAAATAGGGGGCATTTCGGCAAATGACTCTTTTAAATCAGTCGGCGTCTCTATATCGCATTCAACCAACCCGAAAAATGTGTCACTTTTTACAGCGTCGATGATCTGGTTTTCACTCAACGATCCCCAAGGAAGTTCTGATGGTGGAAATGTTTCCCGCAAGAAACACTTGATGGTTGTGTTTGACCTCTTTAATCTCTGCCACTCACATTCCCAAATAACCTTAACAGGTCACCCCAACAGTTTTTTCTAGATACTCGTGGATGTCACACGTGTTCTGGTATAGTTCGACTAACGGTTTTTTATTGACGGGATTAATTGTTTTCCCAACAGTTAGACGGCAAGATGGGTGCCCGTGGAACAAACACCCATGGAATTGGTAAGCTGTTGTATTCTTTTTATCCCACCCATCTACGCGAATATGTCGGTCGCCGAGCTGCATCTCGTGACTATTGAATTGGGTTTTTAAATCTATGTTGTTGTTGTGTGACACCCAGGTTAACCACTCTCGACTCTGACGTGTGTATTTGTGTAATCTGTGTGCTCTAAACCCATCCTCCCGGCTTCGATATATGGGGAAGTCTGATGGCATATCTTTCATAAGAGACCAAAGGTATAAGGCATTCGCATCAAACCCTTTAATGCTTTTTACCAGCTTATTACCCCTGATACGGGTCTCATTGACTTGGTGGTAACGATGGAAAATGATACTCGGTCCACCCACCACGTTATCTCGTAACAACTTGTGCACCTTCTCCTCCTTCTTCGAAAACAAACAAAAGAAACATCTTTATTCATAGTGTTGAATAGGTACTGTAAAGTAATGCCGGGGACGGAGATGGCCTGTTTACACATGTCCTATATTTAAACCGGCGTAAAAGGCTACTTGTTTGTCCAGGGCTTTTAGAAAGGGAGACACGTCTTTGATGTTGTACCAAATTAAAAAGTCCCGCAAGGTTGTCATCTTATTATCGGTCCACGCTTTCTGACAAACGGCGTATTCTGCTTCGGAAATGTTACGGTTTTAAGCTTTGAGAAAAAGGCTGCATGCGGTAGGTAGGGCTGTCTCATTTAGCTTTCCCAGATCGGTCAGATATTCGTAACACAGAAAGCCTTTTGTCTCTTCTATCCCAAACGAGGCCAGATATTGAGAGTAACTTACTCCCGGGACCAGAAAGTTGGAGACGTCGAGGAATTTCAGTCTTTCTGTCGCTATGCACATAAAATTATTATTTCTCTTGACTATAAACTTGAATGGGTTAGCCTCCCGATCAAGGAAATACCGTACCAAATAAGGTTTCAGAAGGTTAATGTCATACTTACCGCTATTCAGTCCAAACAGAGGGAGCTGGAACAAATAGGATTCGAACCTTTGACTTAATTTTGGGTGGTCACCTAATTTAGCAAAGACTGACTCAAACTTTTTGAGTAAAAGCTCATACGACTTAGCAGCTATTTCAATGGAGATAGTCCAACATTTCATTTACGAAGGACCTGTGGATCACCGGTGGTGATGAAACATTTAGGGGTGTCGAACCCAGGGACATTAGAGGCGACCGCACAGGAGAGGGGGACGTGTCTGGCCATGAAGGTCGTCGACTTTGAATCAGCCGGTAAATTTTCATTGGAGAAGAAAGATTCCATATCGTAGCACGCTCTAAAAGGGAAAATAAAATTTTCGTCCCACATCAAACCCATGGTCACGGAGCAAATCCAAGATCGATTCGGTAGGCGCGATAAACCCCGCCTTTATACGTTTCGATAGTGGCTACGCCTTTGCACCTAAGTTCGTGACGTGTCAGTCGACAATATATCTTAAACAGCTTACCGCATTTCCCACAAGAAAAACACCGAGAGGCCTTGGCCACATCAACAATATACATGAAATGGTTTTCATGTAGAAGAAGATTTAGTATATCTGGATGTGTACTAGTGCTTCTAATTTTCGGAACCAGATGTTCCTCCTCTGTAAAGGCAAACACATTTATCTGTATTTTAAAGCATTCTTCCAGGGCAGGTAAATCAACTAAACTAACACCAGAAAAAGGGGTGTGCGCGTCCAACTCTTTATAACGCAGCCATTTGGTGAACAGTCTTCGTGTATCTTTTCTAACATTCCTAACAGACACTGTTCTGAAAACAGTCAAAGCACGGAAAAAAGCACCGATTAATCATTATAAACTCTACCAGTGTGAGTCGGTTTTGAAGCGTGTTAATAAATTTGTTTTGTGTAATATGGTTTGGAATATTAGTAATACAACAACCAACAGGGAATTCTACTAGTTTATACACATAAAAAGTTATGCTGGGAATTTTTTCTACGTAGTATTTCGTATCTGGCCGGGTTAGTGTCGCTGAATTGACCAAATCTACAGCATTCACCTTGGTCACAAACGCCTCAAAATCAGATCTATGGTTTATTAAAATGGTTTATCGAACAAGGAAGTGTTATTGGAACTCGCATGGTATAATCGTAGGGCTTGTGTCTCTCGATGTCTTAGTATTGTGTGCAGACTGGCGATTATTTTGAAGCGGGAGTTTTGAACATTAAAAAGCCGGAATAAACGAGAACGCCAATCTGTCGGCATGTCAGTATCTGGTCGATTAAAACATGTCCATTCACACAGATAGCGACCGTGTCGTATGTGTGATCTAATCGTATTCCAGTGGTCATTATACACAGCTCGAACATCCGGGGTAATTTTTGTAATGAAAGATATTCAGTAGTTGTTTTAACACCAGAGGTTCCCGCCGGTTCGTTGCCAGCCGTGACACGTAATGATAGTTGAGTATTATTAGTAGGCGACACGTTATCGCCCACGCCACCCGACAGGGCACCTGGTGAAGCGCCCCCCCCTACCCAAGGGCAAAAC
>JACEFZ010011431.1:0-10000 GCA_014155875.1 Cepaea nemoralis
TGTGACAAGTTCAACAATCACAAATGTTTTACACGTTTACAAGATCAAACAATATGTATGCACTGTACGTTTACAACTAGTCTCCATGTTTAAACAATGTAGTAATATATCAAAATGAGCCTTCCACGATCACATTTACATGTACCATAAAGTTTGACAAAAATTCTAAGTTCACAAACTCTAGTTTTAAATGTTAATCACCTAAACACGTTCATTTCAAAGCCGGACGAATGCCACCACGTCCACACATGTCAGGGTCTTAAACTTGGCTCGCTAACCTAACACATGTGAGACAGTACAAGTACAAAGTGATTTGACTTAAGACTCAACGACACAACGTTCAATGGATTTATTTACAGATCATATACAGTACGATGATCACTACAAGATATACTTGACACTTCAATACACTTACATACACAATACAGCTCACAGTCTATCTCTCAAGATGTCCAGACACTCGACTTCCAGGCACAGAAACCACACAACGCCTTTCTCTCATCATGCGTCCAGTCGAGTCGACGTCCCAGAGCTGTCTGCCTATAGCTCGCAACTTGCCTCCCACCTGAAGTGGCTTCACGAGGCATGCGTGCGTCTTGCGTCGTCCTTGCCTGACCGCTGGCCGTCTTGTCAGCCAGCAATCTCGCGGGCAGGTAACTACTACTCGCCTGGCGGCGTAACGAAGTTACGGCATCCCTGCTGGGGACTAAGTCGCCTGGCGGGCGTAACGATGTCACTGCATCACTGCACTATTCTAGACTCTGACAATGGGGAAAGGGAAGAATTAACAGAAGAAAGTAACTTAGAAGGTCCACCTATTCTAAAAGAAGAAGTCGCTGACGCTATGAAACGTATGAAGAAAGGAAAAACAGCTGGACCAGATGAAATCACAATAGAAGAATTAGAGGTAATGAGAGAATTTGGAGTAGATATATTAACCAAAATGTTGAATGATATTTACAGCAGTGGATATTTACCCAGTGATATGCTGAAATCTGTATTTATAGCTATGCCAAAAAGACCAGGAGCAATTGAATGTGAAGATTTTCTCACAATTAACCTCATAAACCATATCACTAAGCTTCTGCTCAGAATCATAATGAGAAGAACCAGAAAGAAAATAAAAATGGATATTAGTGAAGAACAGTATGGATTTGTGGAGGGAAAGGAACACAAACAATGCAATATATACATTACGGACACTAATAGAAAAGTCAATAGAGAAACAGAAAGACATATATTTATGCTTCATAGATTATACTAAGGCATTTGATAAAGTAAAACATGATGACCTGATTAAAATGTTGGAAGATATCAACATTGATGGGAAAGATTTAAGAATAATAAAGAATATTTACTGGAACCAAGTAGCAGCAATTAAAATTGGAAATAAAGAGGGTAGTTACGAACACATAAAGCTAGGAGTACGCCAGGGATGTGTCTTTTCACCAGATCTCTTCTCCCTATATAGCGAAGTAATAATGAGAGAGATCAAAGAGATGCCAGGAAGACTAGTTGGAGGTTATAATATAAATAATATACGCTATGCAGATGACACAGTATTGGTGGCAGATAAATCAACAGAACTACAACAATTGTTGGACACTGTAGTAACAGAGAGTGCAAGGAAAGGACTCTCCTTGAATATCAAGAAAACAGTAACAATGGTGATATCAAAGAAAATGGTGACACCAAAATGTGACATAGAAATACAAGGAAAAATTCTTAACCAAGTGGATAATTTTAGATACCTAGGGACATTTATAACATCAGATGGAAGATGTACAACAGAGATTAAGAGCAGAATAGGACAGGCAAAGGCCGCATTTCAGAAAATGAAGAGTATCTTGTGCAATAGGTCATTATCACTGAGTGTAAGAAAGAGTGCTGAAATGCTATGCAGAACGAGTTTTGCTGTATGGCAGTGAATCTTGGAATGTAAATGAACAAATTAAGAAGAAATTAGAAGCAACAGAGATGTGGTTCCTGAGACGAATGTTGAGAATTCCTTGGACTGCCAGAGTAACTAACGACGACTGCCTGAAACAGTCTAATGAAACTAGAACACTATATACAACAATAAGAAAGAGACAAACAGCTTTCTTTGGTCATGTAATGAGAAGAGAGGCATTGAAGAACATCGTGACAACTGGAAAGATCGAGGGGAAGAGAGGCAGAGGCAGACCAAGAGAAATGATGCTGGATGGATTAAGACGGTGGCACGGAGGAATATTAGCAGCAGAGTTGATCCAGAAAACCAGGGACCGAGATCTGTGGAGAGCCATGAACGCCTACGCCAGCCGGCACGGCAGTTGACGATGATGATGTTCCTTTTGGCCCATTGCGTTCCACCAAGGCACATCTGCCTGTGTTAGTGGACAGTGATTTGGTGATTTGAGTTTGCGGTTTGCATGACCGTCTGTGCACCCTGGCCAGATCTAGTGCAGATAAATCTACACTTTGATCATAGTCAAAAGGCCGAGTATCATTAACATTTTTAAATACTCTCTACCACTGACTACCACTGGATAATCTGAACGTGTTACTGGTAAAACAACAAAATTATCTCATTTGACGGACACCTACTGTTAGCTCTTGCTCCGATATGGTGTTAGTACATTCTTAGACTGATGTAGCTGCCAGACCAAGGGAAGTAATTTGTGATGCACTTGGCCTCTGCAGCGTTAGTGTCCCCTGGTTCTGAAATTGAGAACACCTTAATAATAATAATAATAATAATAATAATAATAATAATAATAATAATAGGCGACGGTGCAACTGGATTGGAGTAATAGTGAGGTGGGGAAGAGGATGACTAGCAGAATAAGAACACGTAATAGCAGCAGCAGAAAAACTAACAGAGGCAGAATAGTGAAGAGGTCAGCGTGACCGATAGGTTTGGTGAGTCTGCGCTTCACCTGTCTCTGCACTGACGACGGGTTAGAAAGTTCATGTCACACAACTGTCTCTGCACTGACGACGGGTTAGAAAGTTCATGTCACATCAACTGTCTCTGTACTGACGGCGGGTCAGAGGTTCATTTCACACAACTGTCTCTGTACTGACGGCGGGTCAGAAGGTTCATTTCACTCAACTGTCTCTGTACTGACGGCGGGTCAGAAGGTTCATTTCACACAACTGTCTCTGTACTGACGGCGGGTCAGAAGGTTCATTTCACATCAACTGTCTCTGTACTGACGGCGGGTCAGAAGGTTCATTTCACACAACTGTCTCTGTACTGACGGCGGGTCAGAAGGTTCATTTCACACAACTGTCTCTGTACTGACGGCGGGTCAGAAGGTTCATTTCACACAACTGTCTCTGTACTGACGGCGGGTCAGAAAGGTTCATTTCACACAACTGTCTCTGTACTGACGGCGGGTCAGAAGGTTCATTTACACCAACTGTCTCTGTACTGACGGCGGGTCAGAAGGTTCATTTCACACAACTGTCTCTGTACTGACGGCGGGGTCAGAAGGTTCATTTCACACAACTGTCTCTGTACTGACGGCGGGTTAGAAAGTTCATTTTACACAACTGTCTCTGCACTGACGGCGGGTTAGAAAGTTCATTTTACACAACTGTCTCTGCACTGACGGCGGATTAGAAGGTTCATTTTACACAACCGTCAGTCGGACTTTAACTTTGACTTTTCGTTCAGAAACCAAAGGCTATTTAGTGAACATAAAATTGTCTAGAAATCACCCTGGGGTTAACCACCACGTCCTGTATAGGACATGCAGCATGTAACTCAGTATGAGTCATGGCAGTCGGGGTAGCGCCGCGGCGGACTAGCACGTGGCTGGCTGATCTGGGGTCCTGTGTTCCAATATCTATGAGGTGGATGTTGGCATGGGCTCCTAGGTTGTCCAGTCTGAAATGGGTACAAGCGATTGTCCCTGGAAGTAACGGCGTCTCGTGTGAAACTGATCACGCTACCCATTAACGAATACAATGTTAGTTATAGTAGTAGTAGTAGTAGTAGTAGTAGTAGTAGTAGTAGTAGTAGTAGTAGTAGTAGTAGTAGTAGTAGTAGCAATAGTAGTAGTAGTAGTAGTAGTAGTAGTAGTAGTAGTAGTAGTAGTAGTAGTAGTAGTAGTAGTAGTAGTAGTAGTAGTAGTAGTAGTAGTAGTAGTAGTAGTAGTAGTAGTAGTAGTAGTAGTAGTAGTAGTAGTAGTAGTAGTAGTAGTAGTAGTAGTAGAAGTAGTAGTAGAAGACGTAGTAGTATTAGTAGTAGTAGTAGTAGTAGTAGTAGTAGTAGTAGTAGTAGTAGTAGTAGAAGTAGTAGTAGTAGTAGTAGTAGTAGTAGTAGTAGTAGTAGTAGTAGTAGTAGTAGTAGTAGTAGTAGTAGTAGTAGTAGTAGTAGTAGTAGTAGTAGTAGTAGTAGTAGTAGTAGTAGTAGTAGTAGTAGTAGTAGTAGTAGTAGTAGTAGTAGTAGTAGTAGTAGTAGTAGTAGTAGTAGTAGTAGTAGTAGTAGTAGTAGTAGTACTAGTAGTAGTGGTAGTAGCAGAAGTAGTAGAAGTATTAGTAGTAGTAGTAGTAGTAGTAGTAGTAGTAGTAGTAGTAGTAGTAGCAGTAGTAGTAGCAGCAGCAGCAGCAGCAGCAGCAGCAGCAGCAGCAGTAGTAGTAGTAGTAGTAGTAGTAGTAGTAGCAGTAGTAGTGGTGGTGGATGTCAGAGTCCTAACTATTTGCTCCTTCTAGCTCACTGGACTTGGACAGGCAAATTACAACATCTACGACACATATATTAATAACACATGACTGCAATTGGAAACTCGCAGGAGCTATCTCCTGAACAACCTTTATTACATTATACTACAAGATGACAATATGGTCGCACTTCACGCTCAAGCAATCATTCGACCCAAGCAGCCAAACGCTCGCTCACATGGGCGATATTTACACTGTCGCCCGTATGACCATTCGCAATCACAGTCTCGCATCATCTCGCACATATCACAGTTAGTACATTCCTCGGATATCAATACACAACGTTCATCTCCATCTATCCGTCACAACACTATCGTTCGATCGTTCTATCACTCGCTAGATTTCCATACGTCCGTCTCTATTCGCTGTCTCACACACACTGACTCCGTCCTCCTTGACCTTCCTACATCACGTGGGTCCGTTCACGGGCTTCTTGCTTGACCCTCCGTTAGCCAAGCCGTGATGTCTCCTACTGCCCTTGACCTCAGCTATTGCTTATACTGACTCTCGCTTACATACAGGCACTTACACTATTGCTTACATATAAGCCCCTGACACTCTCCCCCCGCACAAACAATGTGGCACTTTCCCTCAGAAATGTGACACATTCTGTTGTTGTTCTTATTACCTCTTTCTAACCTTGTCAGGGGATTGTATGATCATAAGTATACGCGTGCGTCTGTTCTTACTCTGATCTTTTACGAGATTAACTATAACTATTGTTCTCTCTTTTTCAGTACTGAGGTTTCTCTCAAGGTTTTGTCGTGGTCTGGCAAATGTTCTGGTTGGGTCTACTTGCCATACCTCGTTATATTCTTCAATCCCCACTCCGTGACATTACATTCTGTTCATGTTTCCCAATCGATTCGCTGTGTACTATCATCTCATAGTTATTGTGGCTATGCTGGTTTAAGGATTCTCCATTGATTCACGCCTGGAATAAGGCTACAACTTCCTCTTACAGCATTCTTAAATTTTCTCTCTATTCAGCCGTGGACCCCTCGTCTCTATTTAATGCACCCTAATCGATTCTTTATGAGCACATTATGTCACTGTTGTGGTCATGGTTCGAATATACTTCATGTATATAATAGTCCCCCTTACCTCTTTTTATGTCAGACCTTGACTTGTTTCCCTTTTTGGGCACACCTCGTTTACTGTTCTGGAGAGTTATTATTAATCTCTTTGGTTGGTATAACCCTGTTGGTATGTTCCGTCTTGTTACAATATTATGATGTTAATTTTGTACCACTATTGCTAAGCGTCATTCGTCGGGCTATCCACCATACGCGAAAGTAAGTTTGGTAACACTCGCGTATTGGGATTGCCAGGCGTTGATTCTCAGCATTACAACTTATACTTTTCGCAGCTGTACTTACGCTTATATGTACATATCACATTCTAACAATACAAAGTACTATAATAATAAAATTAGACATTGGATGTCATGCAGTTAATAAATTTACAATAAAATGTTCATCGTCGCTGCCTTTATGCACGTATAGGATACTGTTCTTGTCCTGTGAAAGTTATGAACACGTAATTAAATTACCAGTGTTCAATGTTCATTGCGGTGCTGGGATGTTTGGCATTTCTTCTTTCTGAACCGATTTGTTGACGTATTCTGTATATCATGATATTGTCTTTCCTTCTGTATAGTATTTACGACTTTGCACCACATTTGGACAATTTATAAGTCCGTTCTGTAAAATTACTGGAGTTCACACATGTAAAATATGAATTAATGTTTTAAGTTCGGTGGCCTTATTTATGAGTGTGGCCATGGTGCGTCTGTCTGTGACTGTCTTTGCCATAAGTTGTAGGTTGGCCTCTGGTTCCTTAAACTGATCACTGGAAATGACTGTCTGTACTTGTGAAGTTCTTGTCGTTGTTGGTCGATTTCTAAATGTGGACTCTGTAGATACTCGTTTGAAACAAAGTCAATATAGGTAAAGCTTACTGTTAGATACTTGAAATCACATGTTGAGTCTTACTGTTCTGTTGATGACACTTTTCACGTTGAAGGAACTTTTATGTTGGTCTATACAATGGAGTGTGCTAGTATCATAGCGCTGGAGTCGTACAGCAGACAAGGCAACTCTGGAGTTACTCGATCTAAGGATATAAAGTGGGTTACGGTTAAAATTAACTTTCCGACGGGTGGGGATTTTCAAATTTCATGTTGAGATCATTTTGAAGCTATCTCCAAACCTGCACTCGTACATGTGTGTATACATCCAATAGTTCAAATAATAATAATAAAAAACCATGTATAGTTTTGAACTGTAATCGTGCATGTTTGTACACTTTTCTGCAATTTGTGTATATTTTCCAAAATATGTAGGGTACTTTGTTGCTGATTTTTGTCAGTAATTCCACCGACTGATGATTTGCATTGTTCAGCATAAGTATGTGTCTGAGTTGATTTGACATAGTGTTTATCAGTGGTAACAAGAAACTTTGGTTCACCAGTAATGATGTAAGTAACAACGTTAGCTGGTTTGTCATGAGTAATATCATCTGTGTTACGTCATGCTGATGTGTGAATAAACTTGTTTGTGGAGTCATTTGTTTTGCATTTATCATGAGTAGTGCGAGTAGAACCATCCATTGTGTGCACTTGGGCATGTGTGTAGTTAACAGGAGGTATAGCATGTACCCTGATGTTTTGTGATCTTTTCTAGCCCTTGTGAAATGCTTGTTATCTGTAACTTCTTTTCTTTGTTGATACCCACCAGTTTCTGTTTTTTCTTGTTGTGAGATGGTAGTCACGGTGGTCTGGTGTGGTACTTTGGTCTGTTCATCATGTTGTTGTATGATGCGTGGCGTGGTTAAGGCAGTGTTTGTTGTGGTGTTAACTTTCTGCCATGTCTGGGTTTTGGATTCTGTGTGGTCTATTACATTTAATACATTTCCAATTAATAAATCGCAGCATGGATTGTCTAATAATGCGCAAGTTACTCTGCCTGATAGGAAAGGTGATTTTATATTGGCCCATGCCATAGGATATTTCTCTACTGTCCCTGAAACAGTTCTGCAATAGATGTACTCATCTAGGTAGTCTTTAGGATCAGCTAGGGTCTTCCGAAGACCGATAAGACAGGACCCTGTGTCGCGTACACATGTGCATACTGTGTCATTAATGTATCCCTCATGGAATGTTAGTTTTCCTACCGACAGTCTGGAGGTTTTGTTCATTTCCTCACTTTCTTGTTGAGTATTACCATCTTTTAATAAGGAATGAGGCTGAGTGATGTTAACAACATTATTGAAATTTGGTACGAAGTCTGTTGGGTAAAACTCAGTCTGTTCTGAATTTGCAGTGTTTGGTCTTGTTTTCGTCTTCTGTGATGTTTACTTTTTCTAAGTTCTTTGCTGAACTGTCTGTTGTAATGTTTGTGACTGCATTTGCTTTTGCTTTCTGTATTCTTTTTACTCCTTCACACTCGAAACGTCTATGGCCATACGCCAGGCAAAAATGACATTTTGTTCTATATTTCCTTTGATTTACCTTCCCCAGTTTTTGTGCTATAATAGTATTCAGGTATTCTTGATAAGTGGGATTCTTATCGCATATTCCATTTTCTGTATGTGGAGTGCTACAATGTTTGCACAGTACTGGTTTTGTTTTCTGTGGTTTGTTTAGACAATCTGTGGATGAAGATGCCGTTGCCCTTACAGTACTCTTCTGTTGAGTGTTCTTAACAAGGTTCATACTTTGGTTGTAATATTCGCGGCATTTTTCTAGTAACTTTTTGATAGGCTCTGTGTTGTGTTCTTCTAAATATTTTGCGCATTCGGCTGGGAGTGTTGCTTTAAGTTTTTCTATTAGGAAGAAATCTAATGCTGGCTGATCATTGTTTGTGTCTCTAATTTCAGCCATTAGCCTCATGTACCTGCCTGTTATTTCCTCTATATAATGGGTAAACGACATGTCTGGGACTGGTTTCAGGTCTTGTAACACTGATATTAGGGTGTCGAGGTCGTTTAAGTAGTTTGATAATATGTTTGTTTTGTAATAATCATAGTCTTCCCTTGACATATCTGGTATGATCTCTTGCAGATGTCTGTTTCTTATTGGTAAGGATTCCCTATACCATATATACCATCTAGTTTTTGGAATTTTGTAGTCTTGCATTTTCTTTTCGAATTCCTGTGTCCACTCGTGGATAAGGTTATTTTTCCTATTTCTGTTTACAATTAGCTTCAAGTCTTCCTTGAGTTGAGACTTTGTATCGTTTAAATAGCCCTTCAATGTTTCGTAATGTTTTGTGCACCAGTATCTTACTTGTTCCGGAGTCCTTGCATATTCTAAGGCTAGTTCTTTGAGGTCGTCACATGAAGTCATTTTGGACCTGGTTTAATTTCTAAGTATTTAATTAATATATTGATATAGGCTATTTATGTTTCAATAGAGCAAAATAGTAACTTGTTTCTTATTCTGACATTATTTTATGTTCATTAATATTCAAATCTACTAATGATGGTATCTATACAAGGAAATCAAAGAATGCAGATTTGGGTAATTAGCAATCAAAATTAATCAACTTATCTTTATCTGCTGTTTACTCGAACGCTTGATGTACAGGAACGTGATTCTCGTGCTGGTTACAGTTGACCTATTCTGGTTACGTCGGTCGCTTTGTAGAATTGAAACCTGCTGTGGAAAGAAATGATGTTATTTTCGTTCTGATTTTGTTAACAAATCTCCGATTTAAAACTTTTTACAAAATTATGCAATTGATCTTCTTCTTTACATAAGTAGCGTTCTTTTATGCATTTTAATTGGGAATGTGGTTCGTGTGTACTTCTGACACCATTATACCTGTCAGAGTCCTAACTATTTGCTCCTTCTAGCTCACTGGACTTGGACAGGCAAATTACAACATCTACGACACATATACTAATAACACATGACTGCAATCGGAAACTCGCAGGAGCTATCTCCTGAACAACCTTTATTACATTATACTACAAGATGACAATATGGTCGCACTTCACGCTCAAGCAATCATTCGACCCAAGCAGCCAAACGCTCGCTCACATGGGCGATATTTACACTGTCGCCCGTATGACCATTCGCAATCACAGTCTCACATCATCTCGCACATATCACAGTTGGTACATTCCTCGAATATCAATACACAACATTCATCTCCATCTATCCGTCACAACACTATCGTTCGATCGTTCTATCACTCGCTAGATCTCCACACGTCCGTCTCTATTCGCTGTCTCACACACACTGACTCCGTCCTCCTTGACCTTCCCACATCACGTGGGTCCGTTC
>JACEFZ010011431.1:15000-51686 GCA_014155875.1 Cepaea nemoralis
TATGTGTGCATGACAACTATAATAATAATAATAATTTTATAGGTAGCGATTATGGTAATTATAACAGAGATAACTAACGATGGTAACGATAAAAACGATGATAAAGAGAGCTATGATGGTAATGATAATAATGATGGCAAACAATAGCAACTAGGAAAGTGACAACAATAATCGTAACAATAACAACAATGAATACGATAACAACAATGTTAACGATAACCGCAATGACATAGAGATTTTAACGATAGTGACACAAACTCTTTTGTACCAAACTAAGATTGGTCGTTGTCTAGATCATAATGCCCCTTCTAGTGCAGAGTGGAAAGCTGAGCTAGCCACCTGTCTTACACCACAAGTCACCCCTACAGCACACATCCACCAGTCAGTAAACAAGCGTCAGTTTGCGCACATAATATCCTTTTAATTGTGAATTAGCACGGAACCACACAACATATAAATCCAAGAACAATAATTATCTCAGAATATATCTTCATCACAACCGAACACTCGAATAACACTGCCTTCTCAAGGCCTACTTAATCTCATCCACCATGACAGTTTACTAGCAACTCTCCCGGCCCGAACTCACTGGATCCAACCCACTCTGGATCTAAGCCTCCGCTAACTATCCGACCCTCTATCTAGAGCTAGGTTTCACTCACTATGTCTGCTGATAACCGGGCTCAGTCTTTAATCCTTAGTCTCAGAATCCCTATCACTGAAAACCACAGGAGGAGTTTTATGGCTAACTCCCCTATTCTTCACTTTCCCGGACCACCGGACTACACTCGTCGGGTCCCAAAACTCCACTGTCCTATTCAGTCTCCTGACTTCACACAACTACCCCACAGCTCAAACTGTCTGCCCCACAACTACCCTCGCGGGCTGACTTCTCCACGACTTCCCTTTCCATCAGTGTCCTCTCATTTGCCCCCTCCGGGGACCTACTACCCAGCCCCATTTTACCTCCGTCTATTATTTCTCCTGGCCGGTGATGTCAATGACCCCCAGGCATGTTACAATAGTAATGATCGTAATGATAACAGGAATAACACCGATGGTAATGACAACAACGACTGTAGAGATAATAACACCGATGGTAACGACAACAACGACTGTAGAGATAATAACACCGATGGTAGCTGTAACAGAAGTAGAGTAGTAGGTGGGAAAAGGCTACGGCACGATTGAGCATCGGGGGAGAATGGGAAGAGAGATGCTCAAGTCGTGACGTAGTTGGTTGTCAGGGGGCAGTGAAGATCAGGGCCTGGAACTGGAAGGACGCCATGTTTATAGTGCTTGCCATCAAATGTAAATAAACCTTATTTATATGAAACCAACAGTCTTTCTTAGTCCTTCACACTGTTATAGGACTAATTTTGGAGCCCACGACACAGGATTCGAGCCTGGTACAACGCGGAGTCTCAAAATGTTGTCTACTGAGTAACAACGCGGAGTCTCAAAATGCTGTCTACTGAGTAAGGTCGCGGAGTCTCAAAATGCTGTCTACTGAGTAAGATCGCGGAGTCTAAAAACGATGTCTACTATATAATACATCGAAGTAGCTCAAGATCCTTGGTCCGTTTGTGTCGATCGCCAGAAACAGAATTTCGGCACGGTTCTAAACAAGTATTGAACATAACAAAGCGCAGTTGGAAAAATGGCCAATAAGTTATCTGTGAGGAGTACAGCAACCAAAAGCCCGGCCAGGGGTGGTTGTCTGTAAGTCTTTTTCAAGACTTGATATTAAAATTTAATTGGCGTCAAGAAAAGGCTGAAGACCAACTTGCCATAACAGGTTGCAGCGCCTGCGATTGTCATCAAACCGGCGAGCATCAACTGTAAACACCATCCTAATGGCTCCTCTTGTCCATTACTCTGGCGAACGTGTCTCGAGCGAGCAAGAGTTTGGCTGAAGGGCAATCCAGTCTGATCGTTGTTTCAGGTGAGCAAGAACTTTTCAATAAGACAATCAAGTTCAGCCTCAATGTTAATAGGTTTTGCTTTTGAGCGCTAACAACTGAGTCGTCATAGAAGGAAAGAAAAAAAAAAGAACATTGTTAAAAGACAATCAAGACAGCAAATAAATACCTCATTACTTCATGGATTGGCCCATGTTTTGTTGACGTGTCAGACTATCTCAGGGCTCTACTACAAATGAGAGCCGCTCGCTAATCCTTTTGGGCTCTGTTACGTATGAGTCGTTCTCAAGACGTCGATTTGATGTACTCCATCTCAGAAGGGACCCAACCAAGGGTTGAAGTACTGTACTGAGGCATCCCAAGAAGAGAACCTACCTTAGAAGAAGGAACGAACTACCTGAGGTGCGCGATTGGTTTCAACTAATACAGCGTTGAATTTAACCTGACGGCGAACCTAGGAGAATACGTCTTGCGTGGATCGAGAAACAAGAGTAGGATAATTTGTACACCTATTAACTGATTGAACTGTTCTTACGGTATAAGTGATTTGTGTTTCTTAAATTAGTAAATTACAAATGTGAAGTTGTTTGCTTGGTCTGTATAATAATATTTCAGCATGGCGGAACAAGACACCTTAGCACAAGTTTTGACGGGGGTAGAAACAGCGGTAGGTAGACTTAATACGGTTATTAAACAACAGGGAATGGCAACTGAAATTGTTAAGTTTAGTGGACAGGCCAGAGAGTTTAAGAAGTGGATAACTTCCATAGAAAAATATGCGTATTTGGTCTCGGCAACGGATGATGAAAAAATGAGACTGGCTTATCAGGCGGCAACAGAACCGGTTTCGGATCATATAAGAAGAAAGTTAGAGGCTAGAGTAGATGAGACATGGGAACAATTTAAAGAGGACCTAGCACGAAAGTACGCGGAAATAACGGATCCACAACATAGCCTTTTCGGTGTTGAGACAGGCTAAACAAAACAACGGAGAGACGGTACAATTGTTCAGCGATAGGTTGATTAACCTGGCTGAAGAGGCATTCTTAGGACAGAATGTACGAGGAGAAGAGGTGGAGAGGATGTTAGTAGGGATTTTTGTAGATGGCATAAAATCCGATGGTTTGAAATTTAAGCTGATGAGGGAAAACCCTGAGAGGTTATCACAAGCGGTAGATATCGCGGTACAAGAAGAAAATTTGAGACGTAGAGTTAGATTGAGAACAGGACGAGAAATAGGAACAAGTCGAGAAGACAGGATTGAGGAGCCTATGGAAATAGGACAAACAAGGTTCGGATGGAATAGGAGAGGAGGTATACAGACGTTACAAGGTAGAAATAGAAGTGATTATGATGAAAGAAGAAATATGAGATACCCTACAAGTGAGACAGTAGGCAACACAAATAACACAAATATTGTCTGTTGGGTTTGTGGTCAACGCGGTCATGTTTCTCGTTTTTGTAATAACAGGCGTGTCCAGTCGAATACACAGGGTAGACATGACAATAACAGGTTGAGTAGGAATGTTGAAGGTAGACACAGGAATTTTACAGGTACAAGAACGCAGGAAAACCGGCGCCCTACCTATTAGAAAGGACCTGTGATAGGAGGGTAAATAATAAGGTCCCAAGGTTTAAAGAGTATGTTAATAATAGACATAGGGGGACGAATACAGAATGCTCACAAGTAGATGAAGTCAAACAGTTTACAGTGAAGACAACAGATAATAGTTCGTGCATAATAGAAATAGGAAAATATAGAGTTCGTACATTAATTGATTCAGGAGCTCAAGTTAGTGTAATTAAAGAAAGTTTTTTATATAAAATAATGAGAAATTGTAGAATATTTAAGAGTCATAATAATCTTCACTCTGTTACAGGACAGAATTTACAATTAATTGAACAAACAATGATCAATTTTAAATTAGGAGGGATCAACGTAAGACATCTTTTTCAGGTAGTGAAAGATTTAAATAGAAACATGCTGATAGGAAGAGATTTTTTAATAAAAAATGGAATAAGACTTTTCTTTGATTTACATAAATTAAAATTCAGGGACGTCCATATCGATATGGAAGAAGACATGCATATATCAGCACTAGTTAGAGTTAAAATGTCCACGACGCTAAGACCACAGTCGGTTAATTTGATACAAGCAAAGCTGAAGAGAAACCCATATTATGTGGCAGGAGACACAGTCAGAATCACTGAGTTGCAAGAGGAAGTAATTGATGAGCCTGGTTTGGAAGTTCCGGATGGAATAATAGCGTTGGATAAACACTTAACCTTTCCAGTGATGATTATCAACAACACAGGTAGAGAAATCAAATTATACAGAGGATGTGTGATAGCCAAACTAGATCATAACATTAGTGACATATTGGCAACGGATAGAGTAGAAAGGTCGGGAACAAGTTATTCAGAAACTTCTAGTGAAAGAGTTAATAACAGACGCGGACGCGGAAGAAGAGGGAACGTACAAATGGATGAATTGATCCATCCATCCAGAAGAAATACAGCCCAAATACATTCACTAGACAAAATGACAAGGGAACAAGAATTGTTGGCACAGTTAAAAGCTCCGCCAGAAAATAAGGAAGTATTAGAACAACTTATAAGGCAAAATCAAGATGTATTTGCAATTAATGATTTGGAATTGGGAAAGACACAAACAGTTACAATGGAAATAGATACGGGAGACCATCCACCAATTAGTTTAAAACCATATAGAACTCCATTGAGAAATAGAGAAATTGTGGAAAAGGCAATAGAAGATATGTTTAAAGCAGGAATAATAACAAGATCGAAGTCAGAATGGTCATCTCCGGTCGTCATCGTAGCCAAACCTGATGGTTCGAGTCGCTTCTGCTGCGACTACAGGGCGTTGAACAAAATCACTAAGAATGTAGCGTACCCACTACCAGTAATTGATGATATTTTGGGGTTGCTTAATGGTTCTACATTCTTCACGACGTTAGACGCAAGATCAGGATTCTGGTGTATACCTATGTCGAGGGATGCTCAAAAGAAGAGTGCTTTCTGTACCCATATGGGCTCTTACGAATTTTTACGAATGCCTTTTGGGGTCAAAACTGCGCCGTCTCACTACATGCTCTTAATAAATGAAGTGTTAGAAGGTATGCAAAGGTTTGCATTAGCCTATATAGACGATATTCTAATTTTTACGAAAGGAGATGTGAATGATCATTTAAAACATATTAGATTAGTATTCGATAGATTAAGAGTACATGACATTAAATTGAAGCTTAGTAAGTGCCAGTTTTTAAAGACAGAAACAAAATATTTGGGTTATATTATAAATAGAGACGGAATTAAACCAGACCAGGACAAGATAAAGGTTATTAAAGAATTACCTCCTCCAACTAACGTAAGGGAAGTGCGTGCGTTTATAGGAACTTGTGCGTATTATAGGCGGTTTGTCCCAGCGTTTTCAAAGATAGCAGAACCTATTACAAATTTAACAGGCAAATACGCTAGATTTAAGTGGGATGATGAGTGTCAAAAAGCATTCGAGTATTTAAAAAACAGTTTAACACTGGTACCACTATTGACGCATCCAGACTTGAATAAACAGTTAATACTGTACACAGATGCTTCGGACAATGCAATAGGAGCATGTTTGGTTCAACTATATCAAGGAAAAGAGTCTGGAATACCAGGGGTTAAAAGTGAAAGGCCAATTTACTTCTTGTCTCACAAACTTAGCAAGTCGCAACGAAAATGGACGACTATTGAAAAAGAAGCATATGCTATTCATTATGCTCTTCAGAAACTAAATTACTACTTACATAACGCAAATTTTGTTATTAGAACTGACCATATGCCTTTAAAGTCTTTTTTAGAAGATCCAGTGCAGAACAGGAAAATACAGACCTGGGCATTGAATCTACAGGGGTACAACACGAAAATTGAATACATTCCAGGTAGGATTAACATATGCGCTGATTTATTGTCTAGGATTCCGTACCCACAGTCATCAGGAGACACAGAAGATGAAGCTGAACCAGAGATAGACGACCGAAACTGGCAAGTAAATATTTTAGATTCTGCCATAATAAATAGAGAAGAGTTTGAGAGTTTACCATCGGATCAAGAGTCTGAACATAGAGCAGAAGACCCACATATAGCACAATTTAATATGAAAGAAGAACAAGAGTTGGATCCAAAAGTCTTACAAATAAAACAAAAATTGAGAGAAACGGAGGAGAACAAATATAAGAAGAATTATTTGGTTTTACAAGAGGATGGACAGTTATACTATATGTGTGAAAGGAACGAACAGCTAAGGAAATATATTCCAAAACATTTGGAAAATGAAGTTTTAAGAGCATATCACAATGAGAATGGACATCTCGGTCGTGATAAATTGGTGAAAGCACTTACGAGCAAATATTTTTGGCCAAACTTGTTTAAATCTGCTTGCAAATATGTAGATACGTGTGAAAAATGCAGGTTAAGGAATATGAAAACAATTAAGTGTCCCTTACAAGATACAGATATTCCTCAGTTCCCAATGCAAAAGATTAGTTTAGATATATCGGGTCCTCACCCTAGAACATTGTCAGGAAACGTGTATTTAATTCATATAGTAGACATCTACAGTCTTTGGCCGGAAGTTTATGCAATCCCTGATAAGAGTGCAGATACTGTCATTAATATTATTTTACAGGAGTTCGTACCAAGATTTAGTTGCCCACAAAGTATACTTACGGATAATGGTAGAGAATTTGTAAATAAAAAATTCGAAAAGTTATTAAGAGATTTGAACATAAAACATATAAAGACCTCATATTATAGACCTTCTTCAAATGCTAGGAACGAGCGTCAACATAGGACATTGTATGATATCATAGCAAAGATTGTCGATGAACATGAAAAAGATTGGGATCTATTCTTAGGACCTGCCCTTAGCGCTATTCGCACAAATCAAAATGAGAGCACGGGGTTTTCACCATTCTATTTAATACACGGGAGAGAACCAATACTACCTATAGATAATCTATTAAAACCAAGACGGAAATATATGGGGGAAGACTTTCAAGAGACAATAATACAAGAAATGCATAAAGCACACGTAAGATTAAAGAATAATATAATTAAAGCTAGGGAAAGACAGAAAAAGTACAAAAATGTAAATACAAAATTACAAGAGTTTAAAGTAGGTGATAGAGTTTATTACAAGAAGCATAGAAGAAACTCTAAGTTTGATGCTCGTTGGATCCCAGGTTATTACGTTTTGGAAAAACTAGGTAATGTATAGTATACTATCAAGAACCAGGTCACAGGACATGTGGCAAGGGCACACGTTGAACACTTAAGAAGAGACGAGGATGAGATGGAAAATAATAATTATAATAATAATTATTATTCAGACACAAGATATTTAGATGAACAAGTCGTCAGAGGAGCTACAGTAACCCCAAGTTTTAGAAAAGATCCAGTACAAAATCAGTTACTAGCAACTCCAGGTTACGAAGATACTCAAGAACAGACGATACCGAAAACGATAGAAGAAGAAAATGTGAATGAAACTCATTATGATAGTATGGAAGAGGAAATAGGTGCTCCATTTAAGAATACTAGACAAGCAACGAAAAGAAGAATGGATAAACAAAGAGATAGAGAAGTGAAAAGACAGAGGAGGATTAGAGATTATTCAACAAGCGGGGAAGATATGCCTCTACTAGAAAGGTCCTTAAGAAATAATGATAGACAAATTAGATGGGATATTGAACAGAAGAGATTAGCGGCTGCTAACGAGAGACATACAGACGAAGAAGAAGAAATGGATGAAAAGTCAGAATCAATTAGTAGTATGGAAGAAACTAATAAGTTGTACGAAGAAGAGGATATTGATGTAGAGTTAGCACTTATTCAAAGAAACTTGGAGTTGTTGAAGAAGTGGAAACGTAGGAGATAGATAGATAGAGAATACTGCAGATGGCAAGTTATAAGTTTCAGGATTTGGAAGTGAAAGTGATGCTTGAAGAAGTATACGAAACTGTGGAAATGGAAAAGGATTCTATGGATATTTTTTAAAAGTGGTCTTGAGGAGTAGTTAAGCAGGGAGATAACTAATATAGAGGTAGGTTTGAGAGAGGCATGTATATATATATATATTTTTTTCTCTGTGATAGAATTGCTGGTTGAATTTATGTTTCTACTTCTTGATTTTTCGTAGATTGGACAAATTAGGTATTGGTACAATAGGTGGATGTACTCTATAGCAAATAGACAAGTTTTTTTATTGGTGCTAAAAATGCCGTGTTTAACGGTAATAATTAAGAAGTTATAGTGATGTTTGGTCCAAGGGAAATAATTGGCAGGCCGAGCCACAGGTTAATTGATAAGTAGATGATGGCTGGTACATTGAGTTGACATTGGAATAGTCGCCACATTAGGAATAGATAAAAGGAGTCAACCTGTAGTTTACAGTGCTTACTTAAGATGATATTCCGGATGTTATGATGTATTAGGAGTTAAGCTAGAAAAAGATAGAAAGTTATGAGGGGAGAGAATCAATGGTACGGTTATTGTTGATTATTGATATGTTTTGTGTAGAGAGAACAGATATTGTTCTAAGTTAAGAAATTAGTCTGTAGTTAACAGATATACATACGTGGTAGTGAAGTGTTTTGTTTTCTCGGTCATAGAAATACTGGAATGACTTGAATAAATAGATATGTTCGTACGGGAGGCCAATGTTGGTGGGCCACGGTACGTAGTAATTTTAAGGGAGTTATATTTTTTTTGAAAATCGTGTTTTATTCACTCTGAGTTTTATGAGTCATGAGTCATATATAATATGTTTTTTTTTGCTTGAGTTGGTACTGTAAAATGATGGTTATTATTTGATTGTTTTATTGAGTCCGAGTTGCAATGCCTCATATATAATATGTTTTTTTTTTGCTTGATTTGGTCTTGTAAAATGTTATTTGATAAATTGATTTAGAATAGGATTATTGTGTTCCAAATAGTTTGAGTACAAACTATTGGTCCGTAAAAGAGACCAATAGTGATAGGTAGAAATAGAATGTTTTATTCTGATTTGATAAAATGCATGTTATGTCATTTTAAAATATGTTTTCTTTGGATAATTTGGGGGAATGACGTCTTGTTTTGATTTTATTTCGTTTAAATGAGTGGTTTTGTATATTAAGTTACATTGTTAATGAATAGGTTATAAATTTAGTTAAGTAAGTTTAATTTTCAAATACATGGGGCTTTGTTTAAGGCCTTTCGTTCAGAAAAGAGTTAATAAAACTACTGGGGGATAATATAGAGAAATATTCTCTTTGTGAATATTAAGTTGCTTGAAGAGGTTCTTATAGATATGAACTGTTAGTAAAATAGGAGTAGCGTTATATGAAGATATAAGGTTGGGAGAAGACTGTGAATGGCAGCATATAAGCGGGGATATATATAAAACGGGACAAAGAAGCAGGTCATGGGATGTATGGGGACAAGATATAGGTGCTGTGAAAAACCAGCGTGAATTATATTTAAAAAAAGTGTTCATGGAATATGAACATTGGCAATGGGCTCGTGAGATATCGGAAAAATAGACAAGATTGTGGATAGCAATATAAGTGTTGTGAAAACTTATGTCAAATTTATTTATAGAGAACAAAGATCTATTTCGTAAGATGTATTTTAAAAAAATTGTTTTACAAAAAAATTTTTTATTGGCAAGGGAGGTAAATGTGAGTGTGTTAACTATTCATTACTGTGTGTAAATGTGGTCATGTTGACTATACATTCTTTATACTTCTCACTCGGTGCGCACCGTTTCTTTACTTTTTCTAACTACATTGTTTCTGTCCATCTTGTGTTGTGGAAGAGTGAGGAATTTATAAGGTCAAAGGTATGATAACGATTTTACGAGCTGTTCTTATGATATGTATATTTTCTACAGGAACAATAAGGAGCCAAGAACGAGCCAGAAATATATGACTATATAGTGGTTGACTATGTAGCACGGGAAAGAGTTAAAGAATAGAATATTTACTTAAGTTGGAGTTGGTTTGGGGAAGGTTAGAGGAACTGTGAGAGGTAAGGAAAAAAAAAAGAGGGAATAGAGTAAGGGGATTAGGAGTAAAGATTTTTCCTTTACAAGAAAAATTCTTTAATTAACATGGGGAGGTGTAACAGAAGTAGAGTAGTAGGTGGGAAAAGGCTACGGCACGATTGAGCATCGGGGGAGAATGGGAAGAGAGATGCTCAAGTCGTGACGTAGTTGGTTGTCAGGGGGCAGTGAAGATCAGGGCCTGGAACTGGAAGGACGCCATGTTTATAGTACTTGCCATCAAATGTAAATAAACCTTATTTATATGAAACCAACAGTTTTTCTTAGTCCTTCACACTGTTATATAGCGACAACAACGACTGTAGAGATAATAACACCGATGGTAGCGACAACAACGACTGTAGAGATAATAACACCGATGGTAGCGACAACAACAACTGTAGAGATAATAACACCGATGGTAGCGACAACAACGACTGTAGAGATAATAACACCGATGGTAGCGACAACAACGACTGTAGAGATAATAACACCGATGGTAGCGACAACAACAACTGTAGAGATAATAACACCGATGGTAGCGACAACAACGACTGTAGAGATAATAACACCGATGGTAGCGACAACAACGACTGTAGAGATAATAACACCGATGGTAGCGACAACAACAACTGTAGAGATAATAACACCGATGGTAGCGACAACAACGACTGTAGAGATAATAACACCGATGGTAGCGACAACAACGACTGTAGAGATAATAACACCGATGGTAGCGACAACAACAACTGTAGAGATAATAACACCGATGGTAGCGACAACAACGACTGTAGAGATAATAACACCGATGGTAGCGACAACAACGACTGTAGAGATAATAACACCGATGGTAGCGACAACAACGACTGTAGAGATAATAACACCGATGGTAACGACAACAACGACTGTAGAGATAATAACACCGATGGTAACGACAACTACGACTTTAGCGAAAAGATAGATGCTAGCGACAGCAACGACGGTAGATATAATACAATAACATCATTAATAGCGACAACAACGACTGTATGAAAAGTTACATGCTAGTGACAACAACGACTGTATGAAAAGTTACATGCTAGTGACAACAACTACTGTAGCGATAACACCGATTATTAATGATAACAGCGATGATCACTATAACAGCGATAAGAACTTCTGTAGTATTACAGCGAGTGTTAGTGATATCTGGGTCAGGAGTCATGTGATATTCTGTGAGTTATTGATTCACATTGTTCTTGACATTTGTAAATAATGTCATCTGTAAAATCAGTCATTGATTTCCTTGTTGGCAGCGACTATACTGGTCGGGAATAGTAGGTATTCACCCTACAAAGACATCCCCTGCCTACTGTAGCGAACTTGAGCCTATAACCAACTACAACCTGTCGGTTAAACTCCAGCTCATTGCATCACCTATTAAGTGGTTTCAAGTTCATCATCACATGAATTGCCTGACGTTTCATGTTACCCTGCTAGGTAGGCTCATCGGGTACTCCACCTTGCACAAAGGTAGCCTTAGGCTAGCGGGTGACAGGAGGTACCTTACTTAAAAATGTGTAGATATTGCAGATCTGGTTTACATAGGTGCCACGAAATTATGTCAACAACAACAACAACAACAACAACAACAACAACAACAACAACAACAACAACAACAACTGTGTGATTTCTGCAGTATGTACCTGACGAGATGCAGCGAAATATGCCAAGAAATAAATCGTGCAATCTATTGTTTGTGTCTTCGTTATTCAAAAACAACAACAATAACAACAACAACAACAACAACAACAACAAAGACAACAACAACAACACGGACGAACAAATAAGAAGACCTAAACATGAATCCGTAACAATATTACATGTCCTTTACAGGACGTTGCCATC
This sequence comes from Cepaea nemoralis, assembly GCA_014155875.1. Classification (NCBI taxonomy): domain Eukaryota; kingdom Metazoa; phylum Mollusca; class Gastropoda; order Stylommatophora; family Helicidae; genus Cepaea; species Cepaea nemoralis. Next base: position 26,896 of record JACEFZ010011431.1, read on the forward strand.
AACCCCCGGTTGATTGTCTATACAATTTTACGATCAGTAGTTTGCCATTGCTTTATGAAAGAGAAGTCAATGTTGAAGTGTAACTTAATGCCAGATTAGGGACTGACCTCGTCATCAGTGCACCGGAAGTTTTAGAGTGAACGCTCTTAACCTTTCGGCCACGTCGACTGCTTATGACAAATTAGTGCATGAGTGGGAAAGTACAACTCTTAGAATTGCTTTATTCATATGGTAAAACATAACAACATTAAGAAATGACCATCAAACATCACACAAGTATAAAACATTGAAGCTATATAAAAACAAAATTACCCTTCAAAACTGTCATAAAAACTGTCATTTACTGCCTATAATATCTTGCGGTGTATTACAGGGAGGTCTTGAGCCTGTGTAATTAAGGCCGCATGGCTAGTGCAGTCGCCGCGAACTGTGCAGGTTAGAGTTTTCTTGTTGCTCCGGACAGAAAAAACTCCACGCCTTACCTAGGATTCGAACCCTGGTCTCCCGAAGAAAAGCCCGGCGTTCTAGCCACTCGGCCAGCCGCTCCACACTCTGAAAAACATATACATCAAATGAGATGTCTTGTCTTGCGTATCCTTGTCTATATTCTTCTCTTCTGTTGTCTTTTCTCTAGCCTTGTTTTCGCTAGTCTTGTCTTGCATTGTCTTTTTACTCTAGTCGTGTCTAGCATTGTCTTTTCTCTAGTTGTGTCTTTTCTCTAGTTGTGTCTTTTCTCTAGTTGTGTCTTTTCTCAAGTTGTGTCTTTTCTCAAGTTGTGTCTTTTCTCTAGTTGTGTCTTTTCTCTAGTTGTGTCTTTTCTCTAGTTGTGTCTTTTCTCTAGTTGTGTCTTTTCTCTAGTTGTGTCTATTCTCTAGTTGTGTCTTTTCTCTAGTTGTGTCTTTTCTCTAGTTGTGTCTTTTCTCTAGTTGCGTCTTTTCTCTAGTTGTGTCTTTTGTCTAGTTGTGTCTTTTCTCTAGTTTTATCTTCTATTGGTTTTTTTCTCTAGTCTTCTCTTTCATCGTCAGATCTCTAGTCTTTGTCTTGCATTGTATTTTCTCTTGTTTTGACCTCGGGTATCTTTTCTCATGTTTTATCTTCTGTAGTCTTTTTCTTGTCTTGTTTTATATGGGTATGTCTTTCATATATTTGTCCCTAGTTTTGCTTTCGATAATTTTATATGCATTGTCTTTTCTTTACTTTTGTCTTTTCTCTAGTTTTGTATTCCATTGTCGTTTCTCTACTATAGTCTTCCATTGTTTTTTCTCTACTCTTGTCTTCCAATGTCTTTTCTCAACTATTGTCTCCCATTGTGTTTTTCTCTAGTCTTATTTTCCATTGTCTTGTCCGTAGAATTGTCTTGCCAAGAATTCACTGATCCATCCGCCAGCGATGTAGCTAACTATGTCGTGTTCTTCAGATCGGTAAGTAAAAGTAAAGAACCCTCGATCAGGTTTTAGGCTGAGCTCCGGCCATAAAAAAAAAATGCTCCATATAAATGTGGATTCAAACACATGTACACCAGGCCAGCAGACATGTATGCTAGCCAAAGCGCTACCACCACTCCGCAATGTACTGTGTGGGCGTGGCACACATTAAGACCCTCAGGAGCTAGAAGTAACGAAGAGTAGACGTGAGACTCTCTCCTTCGTGTACAACTTAAACTAGAAAACCTGCCTGCAACAGACTGTGTATCTGTTCAACACAATGTATTCCCTTGGTGGATTTAAACACAGAATGCCAGCACCATATTTCACTGCACCTAGTCAGGTGCATACTGCAGTGTCAAATATCACATGAAGTGAATAAATGAATAATACTTTGACTGAACACTTAAAACACATAGTTACAGATAATGTTCTAACATGGAACATCACGTTATTCCCACAGTAATCACAAATTCAAAATGAAATCTTTCTACTTGCACATAAGTTAACAGGAACGTTTCAAAATAACAAATCAGTTGCCGGGAATTTAAACGGGGTTTAAATGAATTATTTCGTAAGCTTTACGAGAACGCTGCAGTAAAATTGTAATTTCTGTTTTGAAAAAAAAAAATGTCATCCGTCAAGTTGTTTGTTGATTTGTTGACGGCGTTCAAGTTTAACGTCAGGGCTAAACAAGGCGGAGTTTCTTCTTCAGGCGAGCTTTGAGAGATCCTAGACCGCACTCGCTGGTCGCTCGTCTCGGATGATGATCGAATCGGCGTTTCTGTTTGCGACGCTAATGAAAATCTCTGATGTCGCAATAGCGAGGCTGTTATAGCGACATGATCTTCCCACTATTAAACAAATACAGAATAACTAAGTGAGAATTATAATATAGAATGAACGAACAAAATTTAGATTATAAATGGCACCGACATCATAGTTACTCGCTGAGTTGAGTCTTATGCTTCTCTTATTGTGTTTAAACCAGGCCTCCATCATTTTTTGTCCACTCTTTGTCCTCCATTGGGTTCACAGGCCCTAAACCAACACGTCCCAAGCCTTCCTATCCTTAGTACCACGTAACTCCATCCATGTCCTCCATATACTCTTTATTTCTGTCTCTACTTTTCTTCTTCTTGTGTTTTTAGGTCTTCCTGCCCCCTCAACAACTCATCCCACCTGTGGAGTCTAGGGAAAAGACTAGATATATCTATCTTAGTTTTCTCAATATAAGTGATTGAACATGGCACGTTTAAAGCTTGCTATTTAAAAAAAAAAAATAGACAAGTCTTCTTGTGCATAGTGGAACATTCTAGCAAAATATTATTGTCAGTGAATTTCGGAACACGACAATGAAGTAAACTAAAGGTAGACAATCTAATACAGGGATGCTATCTTACTGATAAATGAGAAATAGCTCGCATTAGAGCACTAGAAACGTTTGGTTGAAGGTTCTGACAAATATCACTTAATATTATGATGGGATACCTATAATTTTTGTTTAAATCAATTTATCAATATTATCCCTTCTCGGCCTTTTGGCTAAGATAGAGTGTAATATGTGAGGGCTGGTCTGTTTGCAAGATAAGTCCCGCGTCTGGCGTTCGTTGTCTCAAATGGAACTTCCCAGCCGACACAAGTTGGCGAGGCAGTTTCGAGAATGTGACAGCGGCGCTAAGCCGGAATTGCGTGTGAGCGGGCGAAAAAGTAATTTTGGAAAGATCGTTCGACAAGGCCTCGATAAGAGCTCTCTCTCTCTCTCTCTCTCTCTCTCTCTCTCTCTCTCTCTCTCTCTCTCTCTCTCTCTCTCTCTGGCACACGCTCTCTCTCTCTCTCTTTCTATCTTTCTCTGTCTGTCTGTCTGTCTGTCTGTCTGTCTGTCTGTCTGTCTGTCTGTATGTCTGTCTGTCTCTCTCTCTCTCTCTCTCTCTCTCTCTCTCTCTCTCTCTCTCTCTCTCTCTCTCTCTCTTGATGAGTAGTGGGCCTGCTGTCAGTCCTGCCCGGCTTAGCTTGAAAGCTCTTCGGTAGGCGTCCAGTAGTTTTGCATGTATCACCGGGTAAAGAGGGAGTGCACTGAGCGATTACTACTCTTCACCTGCGTGTGCGTGAATATTCCGTATGCGCGATAGATATCTGGTTGATCCTGCTAGTAGTCATTTGCTTTTCTCAAAGATTAAGCCATGCATGTCTAAGTTCACACTGTCTCACGGTGAAACCGCGAATGGCTCATCAAATCAGTCGGGGTTCCTAGATGACAAGATCCTACTTGGATAACTCTGGCAATTCTAGAGATAATACATGTTTGCCAAGCTCCGACCCTCGCGAAAAGAGCGCTTTAATGAGATCAAAACCAATCGTCGTTGCCTTTCGCGGGGCGCGGCGTTCCCACTGGTAACTCTGGATAAATTTGTGCTGATTGCATGGCCTTACGTGCCGGCGACGCATCTTTCAAATGTCTGCCCTATCAAATGTCGATGGTACGTGGCATACTGTCAGCGACTTGTGCGCTGCAGATTCTCAGGACTCCCCTACTTTCGCACCGCACGAAATAACAACTCGTGACATTTGCGAAAGGAATGCAATTTATTAAGAGCCGACATTTGAATGGCTCTACGAGCGTTATACTTCATCATCATTATACAACATGAATGCATTGAAGTGATGAGAAATGATACTAGTATTCACAATCTAAATGAGCAGCCCTATGTTTGCCTATTGCCTAGAAACTATAGCATTTGTCAAGGATACGTCCGCTCTCTACCGTCTCCAGTCGGGTCTGTCCACACGCTACACATTGCGTAGACAAGCACGGACACTCTCCTCCGTGCAGTAGCTATTATTGCGTGCATGGTCTCGCAAGCACGTTGGCTTGTGAGTTAGAGTAACCGGGCATTTCACGGTTACTCGCAAGGACAAGCTTCCCATGGCTTGGGGAAAGCCCTCGCTCAGTTTTACGCATTGGCCCCTGGTCTGACATAAATGTGTCTCCTTGTGGGGCTATTTATAGTGCTTGGTGTCTCTCCTGTCTGGTGTCTCCCTACTAGACTAGTGTTAACTCCTATCGCCTCTGTAACATGTTGTAAAAACTTTGCAAAAGGGGTAGGAACGGTAGAAATCACCTTGTCCATTACCATCAGCTCTTCTAGTTTTTCATAGTTGTTACCTACTTTAGCAGCTCTAGTCCACTTTTTAAATGTGCTCTGCACGTTAGAGATGTAGTCTAAGAAGGTTTCAGTTGCTTTCGGCTTAATCTGTGAGAATTGAATTTGGTACCCAGTAGCGTCTAAAAGAAAATGTTGCATTATCCTATCGTGTATGTACTGATAATTGTTTCTAAGCTCTGTAGGTATGGATTCTATTACTTTTAAAGGCTCCCCACTCAGGTTCCTCATGTAAATCATTGCCCAATCATCTAAAGGTATTTTCTGTGTCTTTAGTTGGAATTCTATGTTTTCAGTCCATGCGCTAATTGAATCACCTACACTGTATGGTTTGATAAGGCCCTTATACTTACTAAATTTGTTCTGTTCTTCTTGGCTCTTTTGTTTGCTAGAGGCTATTTGTATGTTAGAATCTACCTCCATTTCCTTCATCTTTAGTTTAGTTTCTGAATCTACCTGTATTTGCTTTTCTTTGGTGGCATGTTCTAAGTCTAACTGTTTCTGTTTGATAGCTTGGTCTGACTCTAATTGTTTCTGTTTGGTAGTTTCCTCGATCTCTTTCATTTCTTTTTGATACTGCCTTTCTAATGCTCTTTCATCTCTGTCAAGAGCAGCTTTTCTCTCTGTTTCTTCTCTCTGTAGAGCAATTTTCCTTTCTGTTTCTTCTCTATGTCGAGCTATTTCTTCTTTATATTTTTGATCCGCCCACTTTTCTAATTTTTCACCAGTATGGCCCATTGCGATGCCCCCTGGATACATTCATTTAGTGACGCCATTTTGTGGCGTAATGTTAGTTCAAGATGATAATACAATAATATTCACACAATAGTTTGTAATAAAGTGTTAGTAAGTATACATCTTTTACTGAAAAAGAAGATGCATGATTAATTTAGAGCATACCAAAATATTCGGAAAATATACTCATCTAATTCTTTGGAAAGTACGGTACTTGGGATGTTCCACCGCTGTCTTTCACACTTACAAAATGATTTGACTAGATAACACAAGGGCTGCTTCTGGTTAGTAGAGCAGTAAAAATTAGACACACGCTTATGTTGTCAATACAAGCTTATATTTCATGCGAATGATGAATGAAAAATGTGATAGATAGTGATAAATGGTATTAATGGATGAATGATATGATCGTCTGAATGATTGTTAGATGATAGGTGAGATGATTCGTCGCATGACAGTCGATGTCGTCTTGTCTTCACTTTCTGACTCTGGCGTAACTTCGTTCTAGGCTTCAGTTCGACGCTAATCTATTTACTGACTTCATAGAATGGTGACGTTGATGGCTGTATCACACGCAATTAAATGTACACGGTGGTTACGATGGTAATGTGCACTGATGATTGTATACATTTCTATTGCTTTTAGTATAATAACACACTTTCTAATTAATATTGGTAGAATTTCACACTTTACCGATTTAATTTGACTCAATTGTGGTTCACACTCCACAAATTGGTGATCGTATAATTTACCAAAGAAAATTATTTATGCCATGTATAGAAACAAATTTGCATTACTTTGAAATATATCACACAGCAATGATGTTGAATCGTGCAATGAACTGATGCTGGTTCAGAATTTTGTAATACCAATCGATAGCTAGCGTTCGTTCAGTGGTTTGTAATACCACTTGCCTGCTGGCGTTAATTGTTGGTTGATTATTACAACAAATGCCTGCTATGATTGCTCAGAAGCGTTGGTTCACTGTAATCTGACACCAATTGGGGTCCTGCCTGTCAGCGACTTGTGCGCTGCAGATTCTCAGGACTCCCCTACTTTCGCACCGCACGAAATAACAACTCGTGACATTTGCGAAAGGAATGCAATTTATTAAGAGCCGACATTTGAATGGCTCTACGAGCGTTATACTTCATCATCATTATACAACATGAATGCATTGAAGTGATGAGAAATGATGCTAGTATTCACAATCTAAATGAACAACCCTATGTTTGCCTATTGCCTAGAAACTATAGCATTTGTCAAGGATAAGTCCGCTCTCTACAGTCTCCAGTCGGGTCTGTCCACACGCTACACATTGCGTGGACAAGCACGGACACTCTCCTCCGTGCAGTAGCTATTATTGCGTGCATGGTCTCGCAAGCACGCTGGATTGTGAGTTAGAGTAACCGGGCATTTCACGGTTACTCGCAAGGACAAGCTTCCCAATGGCTTGGGGAAAGCCCTCGCTCAGTTGTACGCATTGGCCCCTGGTCTGACACAAATGTGTCTCCTTGTGGGGCTATTTATAGTGCTTGGTGTCTCTCCTGTCTGGTGTCTCCCTACTAGACTAGTGTTAACTCCTATCGCATCTGTAAGGCCTTATTGGAGATCTTGACACATACCTACCATGTTTGTAACTGGTAACGGGGAATCAGGGTTCGATACCGGAGAGGGAGCATGAGAATCGGCTACCACATCCAAGGAAGGCAGCAGGCGCTCAACTTACCCAATCACGGCACTGGCAGGTAGTGACGAAAAACAACTATACGGGACTCTATCGAGGCCCCATAATTGGAAAGAGTTCACTTTAAACCCTTTAACAAGGATCTATTGAAGGGCAAGTCTGGTGCCAACAGCCATGGTAATTCCAGCTCCAAAAGCACATATTAAAGTTGTTGCAGTTAAAATGCTCTTAGTTGGATCTGGAGTGTTCAAAGCAGGCCTCAATTGCCTGAATAATGGTGCATGGAATCATGAATAGGACCACGGTTCTATTTTGTTGGTTTTCGGAACTGGTGGTAATGATTAACAATAATAAACGCGAATAGTCGTATTGCGGCGTTGAAGGTTTAATTTTTGGATCGTCGCAATACGAACTATTGAGAAAGCATTTGTAAGGAATGCTTTTATTAATCAAGAACGAAAATCAGAGGCGCGAAGTCGATCAGATACCGTCGCAGTTCTGACAAATAACCGATGCCGACAAGCAACCCCAGTGGGGTTGAAGCGAAACTGAAACAAAATTAAATATACCTCGGCTACCAAATCAATTGCGTATAAAGTCCGAATAATTTGCAATGTGCCACCACATGCTTGGTCCAGACATATTTTCTACGGCTCTAAGCTGAGGGTTATGGCTGAACGCCTCAATGTCAATATCTCCCGGTTTGAGGGCCTGGCCGTTACTCATCCTCTGCTGCATGGAGGTGAGATGCTAAGCTGCATCTGCAGCCTAACTTGTGCCTTACGTCTGTGAAGACGGCAAGTGCCACTACTGTGTGGGCATTAATGATGAAAAAGCGCCCCAGTTAGTATCGAAAGCTCATTGAATGGGTGTTATCAAAGGTGGAATAGCGTCCCATTGGCATGAAATGGAATATTGCTTGGCTAGCAAATCCATCACGTGGAAGTCCGGGAACAGCGAATCCTTATTTAAAAAAAAAAAAAAAATTATGTATTAAAGAACAGTTATTTTACAAAATTACAAAACACACCACATTAAAAGAAACATGTAATTAAACTTATGTAAGGGACATAACACTATTACAAATATTATTTCAAGGGACATTACTGAAAGCATCATAAGTGTATTAAATTATTTAAATAACTATAGTTTTCCTAATAATCATTATAAATTTTTTTATGTCGTTGTCTAGAGATACATAAGCTATAAATGACGAGATAAAATGTTTAAGATTTCTTTAAATTTTATGTAGAAGTAATGGCTTTGTTTTATATAAATGTGAATGTTATAGCGCATGTTTGTAATCCTCCTTCGTGGTACATTAAATGTTTTGTGCTTTCAAATGCACATATAATTCAAATGCTGAATTGAATACTTTTGACAGGCCTGTCAAAGGCCAACCACCCTTAATATCTCCTCTCAGACCCCTTGGCTAAAGAGTAGAATCTACGCTTGGTCTTGCCAGGGCCACATGCAGAGGCGGTCATCCGAAAGACACAATAACGTGGTACCTCGATGGGTGGCCATGACACCCTAGGGAACCACGAACCCTGTAAAAAAAAAAAAACAGAATATTAATTTTCAGGACAGACAGTCGAGACAGGAACACAGAGATGATTCACGACTCTGGTGATCGAGTGAGATGGCAGAACATGATTGCCCACACTTATTGGCATGGCACATGATGGAATTTCAGCACTTTTCATTGTTTCATGGCATTTTGATCTCTCTCTCTCTCTCTCTCTCTCTCTCTCTCTCTCTCTCTCTCTCTCTCTCTCTCTCTCTCTCTCGCTCGCTCTCGGCAACCGGCAGCATCTGCAGCCTACCTTGTGCCTAATGTCTGTGAAGACGGCAAGTGCCACTACTGTGTGGGCATTAATGATGAAAAAAGCGTCCCAGTCAGTATCTACAGCTCATTGAATGAGTGTTATCAAAGGTGGAAAAGCGTCCAATTGGCACGAAATGGAATATTACTTGGCTGGCAAATCCATTACGTGGAAATCCGAAGCGAAATCTTGCTGTGTGGATGTCGTCTGCATACTGGTCCCTCCTGGGCTTCGGAGGAGCAGCCTGTGATGAACCGGAGGCCCAATATACGGAAGTGAGGCTAAGCGGCCATGTGCAGGACATGACGATTAGTTGGGTGAACCCAGTACTAGATCAGTATGTTTCGGCTCTGCAATTATGGAAGCCTTCTTGGGTGGTGAGCCCATTGTCTACTGCCTTCCCTTGAGGGTTTACCGGGATGTCTTCGACTGTTCTAATTTGACCAGCTGGGATGTAGATGACACCACAGCTGTGAGAGTCCAATTTCCGTCTCAGAGTGAGAGTGGAATGTCCTTCGAAACACCCGGGAAGGTTAACCCGTTCAACAAATGCCCACAGAAGTCTGATGTGTCGGCCTAAAGGTGCAAACAGGCACAACACAATTACGTCAGAGTGAGAATCTGAAAACTACCGATGAACGCAGAAGAAGAAGAAAGTGTGGTATCTGCACTTGATCTTGCCAGCGCCTCCAGCAGAGGCAGTCATCCGAATGACAAACAGGGACATGGGGACCTGATCGGGCGGCTCTGGTTCTTGAGGGAACAGCGAGCCCTTATTTAAAAAAAAAAATTCTTTATTAAAGAAAAGATATTAAAAACATTAAAAAACAAAATCAACATGAAAATAAACACGTGTAATTAAAATAGTGGAAAGGGACTTAACATTATAACAGTTATTATTTTATGGGGCATTACTTAAATCAGCATACATGTATTATGTTATTTAAATAACTGTAGTATTTGTAATAAGTTTTATCAGCCCTTTATATAAATTATTTACAATTATTGACGCCATCAATGATGGAGTAAGAAATTTTAGTTATCTTAAAAGTGTTTATAAACATAATGGCTTTATTTTACAAGCATGAGAATTTAGTAATGCATTTGTTTATTTTCCCTCGATTGTTCATTAAATGTGTTGTACTTTCAATGGCTTACATTGCAAAGTAGAAGGGTACTTTCAACTATTTCTGTCATCCCTGTAATCGGCCTAACATCCTTAATATCACCACTTGGCTTGGACTGAAGTGTAGAATCTGCGCTTGTACTTGCTATGGACACAAGCAGAGGCGGTCTGACAACGACGTGGGACTTTCATGAGCGGCTCTGAACCCGTTGGGAGCTGCAAGCCCATTAAAACGACAAAAGGGTCCTTAATATTCAGCACTTTTGATTGTTTCATGGCATTATGATCTCTCTCTCTCTCTCTCTCTCTCTCTCTCTCTCTCTCTCTCTCTCTCTCTCTCTCTCTATCGCTCCCTCCCTCTTTATGTCACCCTCTCGCTCCCTCTTTCTATCTCCTCGCTCTTCCTCTCTCTCTCTCCCTCTGTCAGCTATACCCCTCTCTTCTCTCTCTCTCTCTACCCCTCTCTCTCTTTCACTCTCTCATCCTCTCCCACTCCTCTCTCTATTACTCTTTCTCCCCCTCTCTCTTCCTCCATCGCTCTCTCTCTCTTCCTCCATCGCTCTCTCTCTCTCTCTCTCTCTCTCTCTCTCTCTCTCTCTCTCTCTCTCTCTCTCTCTCTATCTCTTAGAAGACTGCCACATATCGTAAGTCCTCCTGTCTTTGCCATGCCAAGGGAAATATCATAGAATTGACTCACGACAAGGAACTGGTGGCTCATTAAAACATCGTAAAGATAACTTTAGGAATTTGCTGATGAAACGTGGAACGAAGTAAAAATGTCGAAGCGTAGGCAAAATCTAACGCCGTTTATTTCGGAGTTAACAGAATCTGTATACATTGAGTAGTGAACAAATTAGAGTCCCGTTCTGACCGGGAGGGCACCTAATTTAACGTGCAATGACCTTGATGAATGTATCCTGCATTTTGCCTTATCTTCGGTCAATACACTTCCCTTTCCCTCTGTTCATTAAAGTCGTCCTTGCTGTCATCTTCCTCCGAATCTGTTTGTCTAGAGTTTGCCCTTCGTTCGCAAATCCATGGCGTTCTCAATATATGTTGCTCTCTGTTCTTAGCTTGCAGTGAGTCCACTGTTAGCCTCCCGACGATCCACTAGCCACACCGAGTTGTTCTCTAAATCCAATACACGCCCGTTCTCCTTGATCTCCAAGGGCCAGAGCCGCTCCATCAGGTCCCCACGTCCCTGTGTGTCATTCGGATGACTTCCTTTGCTGGTGGCCCTGGCAAGATCAAGTGCAGATACTACTCCTTGATCTTAGCCAAAAGGCCGAGAAGGGATAGCATTCATAAATTGATTTCAATAGAAATAATAGGTGCCCCATTAAAGCATTACATGATTCTTGTCAGAACCATAGGCAATCGTTTCTATAGACTGTCCAGAAATGAATGCCGTCATTCACGATAAATTATTTTGAAAACTTTCTGTTGCATCGTTATGACATTTTTCCTGCCGTCTTATATTTACCCCAACCCAATGAAATATGTCTTTGATAGGTCCAAAAGCAACTTAAATCATCGAAAGCGGCGACATTTCTTTAATGTTTTGGCGAAAATGTAGTGAATTCACGCTAACAAACTAGTCTTACAGTAAAGCACGTCATTTCGGGTAACGACACAAGTACAAGACGTAGCCAGATTCGTATGGGGGTGGGTGCAATAAAAAAAGTAGCTTAAAAATCGACAGAGTCGACTGCATTGCACCGGGTCTTTATCTCATATGGCTCAGTCTCTTTCCGCAGCGCGTAAAGCGTCGCACAAAGCACGAACTCCGTAGCTCCAGCGCCGACCCTCGGGAGTCTCCGAAAAAAATGCACTCGTGAAAAGAAGGACGCGGCCCGGAATCGAACATACAACCTTCGGAGCCCGAGTCAGACGGCTTGACCACTTCACCACGGAGACTCCCGAGAGGGGTGCAATGTGTAATATTAGTAAAGACAGAGAATGTACAGAGGCATGGGGTAAATAATGTGTAAATTGACAGGAAAGTAGAAGGAATATATTTCTTAAATTATTTTTCATTTCCTTCTTGTTTCTTCAGCTGAAGTTAATAATGTGTACGCAAGAATTCATGTTATTAGGGTGCATTTAGCTTTTTATATTGAGTTCGTGAACGCTTCCAAATAGCTGTGCGTTAATGTGTGTATGGAGTGACCGGAAATGATACCTCAATTTAGTCATCATGTGTCCATTTTTAAGGATCTGTTCAGCTTCTGTGTAGTTTGTTTACACATACACATGGGTGACAGACCCGCTTTGAGTCTTCGTGAAAGATTGTCTACTCTGCTGTTTACCGTTCAGAGACGGAACACGACTACATGTTTTTCACTATGAAAATAGTTGTCATTGTCTCTATAGTGGGCTTTCTTCTTAACGAGAAAGACGTTGGTATTCTTTTCATTGAAGTTTATAGATTCATTCGTATGCACGTGTGTTGTCCCCTAATTTGACAACGTGTTTGCTCTCACGTTTCTTGTTCTGCCACAATATGTCAGTTTCCACCGCAATATTACTCTTCTGTTGGTATTCAATGCGTTTAGTGTTTTGTTATTTTCCGATACCAGTTGTTTGTCACCGCTGAGGGCTTGCGGAATTGAAAATTCATCACTGTGGAATACAAACTGTTGTCATTGACATTATGCTGACGCTGTAATGTTTAGAGCCTGTAATTCTTCTGAATATCTTGTAGCAAAATATCCCAGTTGGTGTGCACGTGGATTAAGGTCTGCGATCTGCTCAGACCTTAATCTGTGTCGGACGATTCCAGTAGGTTGATGACTGTCGTGTCCTCCTTTAAAGTGTCGTCCCTGGAGTGAGGAGAGTCAACACCCACATTATAATTTTTTTCCCCTTTATCAATATCTTGGAGAATCCACCAGCTTCCGTCCAACACACTCCATTAGCCCATGGACACCTTTTCCTATCACTCTCTCACTGTCGTACTATTCCCCCTCTCATACTTCCCCAACGCAACATATTCAACAACTCTTGCTTCTAAAAATTAATAAAGATTAATTTATTAAAAGAAAAGTGTAACGTATATGAGACGTGTATGCGAAGAAAATGTGTGATGTGTTCTATAATGTGTGTAGGATCGGACTCTCAGATAATAGCATAGTCAATTCATCCTTGCAAGGACACACTACAGCACGTTAAGTCAGAACAAGTCCATCTCACCTGGTACTGTATCTCTCCTGCCGGACACCGACTGTCATCTGTAGCCACCTGGTAATCCATCTTCCTGATCATCCGAAATAGATACTGTTTGTAAATTACAGCTGATCATGGACCGGTTGCCCAATGCACATAATTTCCTATCGTTCTTAAAGAATGCACAAATCTTTTGTAGTGAGTATTTAGGTATCACTGTTATTGTTAATATACTTGAACCTAACTAGTGTCTATCTAGGTTCAGGTATCATGTCTTTTGAACTATTTCACTAGAATATATCACACCATGTGACTATTATATTCTACTGTTCTTGTTTAGGTACCAATGTTCTTATGCTGTGTTGCATCAACAATCATCACACATCTTAGGTGAACCATCTTTCTTCTCGGACGTTATTCCTTCTTTGTAAGAAACATTTTTGTGTCCAACTGGTGTTATGTCTAATTGACGTTGCACTTCATCAAACCCAGTGTTGAACTTCCTCGTAACTGGTATGGAACCTGTGAGAGAAACAACACATCTTGTGATAGTACTAGTCACTGATCCTACCGGCTGAGTGTAAGCCTATTGCCTTGCTCAGTTATTTTACAGCTAACTAAACTCTGTCATAGAGCATATTAGCTCATAACTTACGTCCGAATCAGGCGATGACAAGGAAAGACCCATAAACAGAGTGCACAACTTCAGTGGGCAAACCATTGAAAGATCCCCCCATTGGACTTTCCCCATCTCCAAACCCATCTTAAATCTCTCCAATTATCACCCCGCTATCCTATTCTTCCTAGCAGAGCCAATTATCACTTCACTACTCTAACTAGTTTTCAACTAACAGTGCTAATCATCACACTATAGTTTTAACAAGACTACTGCCTATATTAATTAGGCCTAAATAGACTATATTGACTACCTTATGCAAAACCGCCTCATTCCGGGATGGCTGCTACACTTTGCCATAATGACACATGCTAGTTAATTTTAAATTAATCTAACACTGTAGAGCTCTCCCACAAACACGTCCATCCTAATCCACGGTTTTGGTCAACACTGTTTCTCCCAATCATGGTTTATGGCAAAACCTAAAATTGGTCACGTGACGGTATTCATTATGTCCACACAGGTGTTATTTGGGCATATCATCCATTGTCAAGAATCTATCCTCCCTGGCTCAATCACTGTCAGAGTTGTCACCACTTGTTTTGACATCCCCAACAAGCTAGCGAGTTATTGTATGATCCCAACAACGGGTTTCCACAACAAACCGCCAATCTTCTGTCGAGTGGTGACAACTCCAGCTGCCATTTCGCTTGATGTCCAGAACTCTAAATGACAGACGGACTGTTTTCTCCCGAGCTGAGTACTTCCGCTTTCAATCCGACCTGTTTATGAACTGTCAAAGTGGTGTATAGATTCATCTGACTCACTTCCAAATGTTCCCATTTTGTCGACCCCATGTAAACACGTGCAGCTGCAACTTTTGACCGTCCTGGGGATTTTGACATCCAATTTGTTTTTTCTGTTAGTTAAAATAGCTTTGGCTTTGCAGATAGGCCGGTTAATCAGAAAGTCTCTATAGTAATCAACTGTTTAAACGCGGTATTTTATTTTTGTGACAATGACTGCTCTCGGTTGCATAAAATTCAATCCATCCTTTCTCCAATAATCCTCTTCCTCTTTCAACACATGATCCTCACATTTTTCCAGTAACTTTTATCAATATTGAATAGCGCGGACTGGATTAGTTTGCTGACGTCAGACAATTTGAATATAGTATTGTCAGCTGCCACCTGTCCTTTAATTTTATCCCACACAAGTTCTATAGGGTTAAAATGAGAATGATACGGCAGAAGTCTCAAGCACCCATGACGACGCTCTTCTATCAACTTGTCGATTTGATATTTCTTGCTTTTTTGGCGTCTGTTTTACAAGGGACAACAGTTCTGGCTAGAAATACGTTTCTGGAAATGGTATGTTTTCCATTCGGAGTCTTATTTTTATTGCTCCCTTTGTGCTCGATGCTGTAGGTATTTTGTCTTCTTGGGCATTGAAAATGCATTGATATCATGCATTGACCATAATTGGACACGACGGTCTATCTAGGGATGGAAGCACAGCATTCTCGAGCCAATCTCTAATCTTATTATGATAATCCATATTGTCTGTATGCTTTGATACAAACACGAGCCCAGCATTCTGTTGTAAGCCATTATGCGTATTACCAGCATGGGCTATGACCAAAAGCTGTCCTATACTACTGGGCACATATCGCTTTATCTGTCCATCCACTGATTGTCATTCCTTATCACTTGCGTGGCTCGCATTGATCCACATTTCATCCAAACACACTATGCCATAATTTTCTTTGCGCATTTCCCTTATTTCACATAGGTATCTGCTTCTCATGGCTCCTAAATGCGGTTGCTCGCAAAGATTATTTCTACCGCCATTGTACTTTCAAATAGCGAAGATAATGTCCTTATAATTTTCCACAAAGTTTTTTGGACAGCTCTATGTTATTGTTCTTTCTGAACCAAACCCTAAGTTTTCTTACAGTCACTGTTTCTTTGGCATCCAGCATTTTTATAATGCTGGATAATCCTGGATATAAAATCCCAAATTGTTATAATTTTAGGAGTCTCCGTGGCGAAGTGGTCAAGCCTTTTGACTCGGGCTCCAAAGGTCGTGGGTTCGATTCCGGGCCGCATCCTTCGGTTCACGAGTTAAAATTTTCGAAGACTTCTGTGGGTCGTTGCTAGAGCTGCGGAGTTTGTGCTTTGTGCGATGCTTTCCGCGCTGCGGAAAGAGACCGAGCCTTATGGGATAGAACCCGCTGCAATGAAGTCGACCCTGTCGAATTTTAAGCGACTTTTTAAAGCATTTTTATAATAGTTCGCCTTATGACATGTTTTTCATAGCTGTCTACAATAATCTTTCTACCTAAAGTTTTGATATTGCGTGGTGGTTTAATTCCAGATTCTTGCACCCATCGACGAAATTACTGTTTACTCAAACGCAATGCATGCACTGTTCTTTTTTCGGAATTTGTAATAGTATAAAACAGTTTCATGCGATCAGCTTCTATACAAAAATATGTGTACAACTTCATAGCGATGCTTTGATGTGTATACACAATTTCGCATTAAATCCCATTGAAAAATATTCACACATTTCAATGTTAGCGATAAGTGGTAAGATTTTTAAAAATATATTAATCAGATTTCATGAAATAACCCACATTTTTAGTTGTGTGTGTGTGTGTGTGTGTGTGTGTGTGTGTGTGTGTGTGTGTGTGTGTGTGTGTGTGTGTGTGTGTGTGGGTAGGGGGTGTTGGGTGGATAGTAGTAAGTGTGTGGGTGTTGGTGGATGGGGGTTCGGTGGGTTGGTGGGTGGGGAATGTGTGTGTGGGTAGGTGGGTGCGCGGTGTGAGCGGTTGGGGTATGAGTGTTTGGCAAGGTTGTTGGAGGTGTGTGGATATGGGTGAGTGGGTGTGTGTGGACTGGGGAATGGGTGTGTTTGTCCCAGAACAAGATTTGACCTTTATTAGTTGACCTTCTCCCATGACGGTCAAGTCTGTGCAGGTCTATCACAGATATGGTGGCAATCCACCGAGTAATCTTTCCCACAGCCGCTGTTGGAAAAGAGCACATTGGTTCCGTGGCGAGTTAGGCCACATCATCCTGTTTAGAGTGGCATCCAGCCCCTCCTCCCATAAATCTTCAGTTCCCATCAAGTGCTGCCTAAATGGCTCGGATGCAACTATCACTTCCTAGTGGATAAGATACCCCACTTATAGGGTTAGGTTTATAGAAGAGAAGAACAGTAGAGTCATACATCAACGTTCTGTTCACAGGTCTGATCGTCATAACCGCAACGGCCTCGATTACCGAGCGTCGCATCGCTCTCGGTAGGGTATGTTAAATCAACACTCAGTCACGCACAATCACTTCGGTCGGACCGGCCAAATAAACAGTCGGTCGGACAGGCCAAATAAACAGTCGGTCTGGCAGACATTATAAGCACAATCCGGCACGCATATTCACTCAGGCGGGCAGGCATATAAACAAGTAGTGACCTCATAAATCCACAGGTATTTCGTATCTACCTCTATAAAGTAAATACAAGACATTTCTACATAGAGCTGGATTAGCACTGGCATCCTCACTTAGCAAATACTTACCTAAACATCCTAATGGAAATAAGAACACCTTGATTCCAGGAATTAATAAACACCACTTATATAAGACATACGTTATAGCACTATCTAGCTAAGCAAACAACACATTACTGGCTAGCTCAAGCTAATAACTCATCACTATTAATGCCTCTAGCATCACACAGTCTAACTAGTGTCAAAATTCCTCACCGTCCTACCAATGTATTCACTAAACAAGATATTTAACACACTTGCTACACAGCTGTTAAATTACCCAAACTTACTTACATGTAGCAGTGATAACTTCATATGACATCTCACTAACAATGAATATATTTTAAATATAACACTTTAACACACATAACCGGTCTCTGTGGCTAAGGGCTTGCGAATGCGGTTTGTGAGCCCGTATACCTGGGTTCGAAACACGGCGGTGCTGGTATTTTCGAAAAAGGTATAGGGGCCGGTCGTTCAGAAAGCAATGGCAAACTACTGAACGTAACACTTGCCTAGTACATCAACAGCAGCTGAAAATGCTGGTGTTGACTGCAACGTCCCGTAAGGGATACGCAACAACAACAAAAAAAAAACTGTTAAGTCTATCTGCTACAATAACATCAGTTTTACACATTTTATGTGACTAATTAGACACGCCTGATGTTTTGACGCACACAACCACCTGTTATTTCAGGAGACGTCTGACCTCAATATTTCCTAGCCTATTGATATAGCTAATTAGAAATGCAGACACACGGCGGAAAATCTATTCGCTTCGCGGAGACAATTATTTCTACGTTCGGCGCTTAAAAGTATTTCGACTGCCGGCGTTTTATTTACCGACAACGGCTACCTAATATTGTATTAAGAGATTACCTTAGATCATCGAGTCACCACATTACTTGGCTGCACAGTGCCCCGCTCTGGCAAGCGACAAAAGACATCTTCTAACAGCAGTCAGTAAATTGCGGCCGTCTCTGGCGATAGATGGATGGCGACTAGCAGCGGAAAGATGATTGCGCAGTTACGCTGCAGCAAAGTTGCATTTTCTGTTTTGAAAAAAAAAAACACGAAAAAACTTGTCATATGTCAAGTTGTTTGTTGATTTGTTGACGGTGTCCAGGTTTAACGTCAGGGTTAAACAAGGTGGAGTTAATTCTTCAGATGTGCTTTGAGAGATCCAAGACAGCACTCGCTGGTCGCTCGTATCGGATGATGATTGACTCAGCGTTTCTATTTGCGACGCTAATGAAATTCTCTGTTATCGCAAAAGCGAGGCTGTTATAGCGACATGATCTTCCCACTGTTGAACAAATACAGAATAACAGAGTGAGAATTATAATATAGAATGAATGAACACAATTTAGATTATAAATGGCACCGCATCATAGTTACTCGCTGAGTTGGAATCTTATGCTTCTCTTATTGTGTTTTAGTCCGGCATGCATAATCTTTTGTCCTCTGTTTGTCCTCCATTGGGTCATAGGCCCTAAACCAACTCGCCCCAAGCCTCCCTATCCTTAGTTATACCATGCAGCTCCATCCATGCCCTCCCTATACTATTTATTTCTGTCTTTACTTTTCTTCTCCTTGCGTCTTTAGGTCTTCTTGCCCGCCTCACCAGCTCCTCCCATCTGTGGATTCCAGGGAAAAGGCTGTCTAGATATACATATCTCAGATTGTCTAAATGTATGTGATAAAACATGGTATTTTTTAAAGCTTGCTCTTTAAAAAAAAATAGACAAGATTTATTGTACATGGTGGAACATTCTAAAAAAATATTGTCAGTGAATTTCAGAACTCGACCATGTAGTAAACTAAAGGGAGGCGATCTAATACAGGGATACAACCTTATTGATTAATGAGAAATAACTCGCACTAGTGCACTAGAAACGTTTGCTTGTGGGTTCTGACAAACATCACTTAATGCTTTAACGGGACACCTATAATTTATATTTACATCAATTTATGAATGCAATCCCTTTTCGGCCCTTTGGCTAAGATCAAAGTGTAGTATCTGCACTTGATCTTGCCGGGGCCACCAGCAGAGTCAGTCATCCTAATGACACACAGGGATGTAGGGATCTGATGGGGCGGCTCTGGCCCTTGGAGAGACAGCGTGCCCTTATTATTTTTAAAAAATATATCGGTATAAGAAAAGTTAATCAACCTCACTTGTCACATTAAAATGAACACATGTAATTAAAATGGTGGACACGAACATGACATCATAACAGTTATCTCAAGGGACATTACTAAAAGCAGCATATATGTATTGTGTGATTTAAATAACTGTAGCATTTATAATAATCTTTCATACAATTTTGATAGAAATAGGCCACAGTTATAGACATCACAAATAATGGAATAATAATTTTAAGTCATTTTCAATGTTTGTGTAAAAGTAATGGCATTTTTACAGGCATGATAATTTATAACGCATTTGTCTATTTCTTCTCAATATTATATTAACTACTGTGTGCTATCAATGGCACTGTGTGCTACTATTTCAATTTAAAATAAAAATTTTGTCAGGCTTGTGATGGACCTAAACAAACACAAAATGGGTTGTTACAATACACAAAGAAACTGTCTAATCCAGATAAAGACATACTAGACACAGAGCTTACATTAGCAGACATAACACATGCACTCAATCAAATGCAAACAGATAAAACACCAGGGCCAGATGGATCCACTGTAGAATTCTACCAACACTTCTTTCCTATCATAGGCTATTTCCTTCTACCAATTCTACCAACACTTCTTTCCTATCATAGGCTATTTCCTTCTACCAATTCTACCAACACTTGTTTCCTATCATAGGCTATTTCCTTCTACCAGGTCTACCAACACTTCTTTCCTATCTTAGGCTATTTCCTTCTACCAGGTCTACCAACACTTCTTTCCTATCATAGGCTATTTCCTTCTACCAGGTCTACCAACACTTCTTTCCTATCATAGGCTATTTCCTTCTACCAATTCTACCAACACTTCTTTCCTATCATAGGCTATTTCCTTCTACCAATTCTACCAACACTTCTTTCCTATCTTAGGCTATTTCCTTCTACCAAGTC
Organism: Cepaea nemoralis; assembly: GCA_014155875.1. Lineage (NCBI taxonomy): Eukaryota > Metazoa > Mollusca > Gastropoda > Stylommatophora > Helicidae > Cepaea > Cepaea nemoralis. The sequence goes on from JACEFZ010011431.1 coordinate 47,269, forward strand.
TACCAACACTTCTTTCCTATCTTAGGCTATTTCCTTCTACCAATTCTACCAACACTTCTTTCCTATCTTAGGCTATTTCCTTCTACCAATTCTACCAACACTTCTTTCCTATCTTAGGCTATTTCCTTCTACCAATTCTACCAACACTTCTTTCCTATCTTAGGCTATTTCCTTCTACCAATTCTACCAACACTTCTTTCCTATCTTAGGCTATTTCCTTCTACCAATTCTACCAACACTTCTTTCCTATCTTAGGCTATTTCCTTCTACCAATTCTACCAACACTTCTTTCCTATCTTAGGCTATTTCCTTCTACCAGGTCTACCAACACTTCTTTCCTATCTTAGGCTATTTCCTTCTACCAATTCTACCAACACTTCTTTCCTATCGTAGGCTATTTCCTTCTACCAAGTCTACCAACACTTCTTTCCTATCTTAGGCTATTTCCTTCTACCAGGTCTACCAACACTTCTTTCCTATCATAGGCTATTTCCTTCTACCAGGTCTACCAACACTTCTTTCCTATCTTAGGCTATTTCCTTCTACCAGGTCTACCAACACTTCTTTCCTATCTTAGGCTATTTCCTTCTACCAGGTCTACCAACACTTCTTTCCTATCTTAGGCTATTTCCTTCTACCAATTCTACCAACACTTCTTTCCTATCTTAGGCTATTTCCTTCTACCAAGTCTACCAACACTTCTTTCCTATCTTAGGCTATTTCCTTCTACCAATTCTACCAACACTTCTTTCCTATCTTAGGCTATTTCCTTCTACCAATTCTACCAACACTTCTTTCCTATCTTAGGCTATTTCCTTCTACCAGGTCTACCAACACTTCTTTCCTATCTTAGGCTATTTCCTTCTACCAATTCTACCAACACTTCTTTCCTATCTTAGGCTATTTCCTTCTACCAAGTCTACCAACACTTCTTTCCTATCTTAGGCTATTTCCTTCTACCAGGTCTACCAACACTTCTTTCCTATCTTAGGCTATTTCCTTCTACCAATTCTACCAACACTTCTTTCCTATCTTAGGCTATTTCCTTCTACCAGGTCTACCAACACTTCTTTCCTATCTTAGGCTATTTCCTTCTACCAGGTCTACCAACACTTCTTTCCTATCTTAGGCTATTTCCTTCTACCAGGTCTACCAACACTTCTTTCCTATCTTAGGCTATTTCCTTCTACCAAGGTCTACCAACACTTCTTTCCTATCTTAGGCTATTTCCTTCTACCAGGTCTACCAACACTTCTTTCCTATCATAGGCTATTTCCTTCTACCAGGTCTACCAACACTTCTTTCCTATCTTAGGCTATTTCCTTCTACCAGGTCTACCAACACTTCTTTCCTATCATAGGCTATTTCCTTCTACCAATTCTACCAACACTTCTTTCCTATCTTAGGCTATTTCCTTCTACCAATTCTACCAACACTTCTTTCCTATCTTAGGCTACTTCCTTCTACCAAGTCTACCAAGAAGCTTTTCACAAACAAGAACTGCCAAATACTTGCAACATGTCATACTTAACACTCATACCTAAATTCAACACAGACAAAACACAGCTGAAAGACTATATACACATTTCATTATTGAACACAGAATACACAATTCTAGCAAAATCATCTGTAAACTAAATAAAAACGTTCATGCCATCACTCATACACCCAGACCAATAGTGCAGTATTCAACACAGAAACATACACCAACATACACACTTCGTTAGAGACTTCATCACATACACCCACCGGAAAGACTGTCAATCCCCCCTCTTGTCCTTAGACAGGAGAAGGCCTTGACATAATTTCACACTCATACTTACAGAAAACACTAGCACACTGTAACATAGGACAATACTGTAGACAGTGGATACAAATCTTGTATAACAATCCTGATAGTAAGGTACTGGTGAATCATTCACTCACTGGCAGTTTCAGGATCACAGGATCTGTCAGACAAGGGTGTCCACTATCACCAGTCCTATATATACTCACACTAGAGCCGCTCTTAGAAGCAATTAGACAGGACACTAGCAAAAACACAAAAATAAACACACAGAAGTCTAAAATAATGGGTCTGGGGAAGTGGAAGAATAAAACAGATTGTCCCCTGGATCTAACAGTCACAGACAACATGAAAATATATGGGATCACATTTCCATGCGATCCCAGAAAAACACACACAGAAACATGGCAATCACTGACAAAACAAATTAATGACGGGCGCGGGAACGCAAATTATTCCTCCCCACAACGCTTGACGGCAGAAGGGGAAGATGATAATGATGATGTGATGATGATGATGATGATGATGATGATGATGATGATGATGATGATGATGATGATGATGATGATGATGATGATGATGATGATTGCATAGGTACAAGACATCAACAATTTTTGGAAGAAAAACAATTGTAAACACCTTCATCATTCCTAAGATAATATATTTAGCTACAGTGTTAGAATCCAAAAAACAAACAATCACAGAAATAAACAAACACATCAGACATTTCATCTTCAGCAATACAATTCACAGAATACAACACAAAAGATATGTACTCTCCTTGGGCCATATTGGGTTTATTGTGACCCCCTCCCTCCCCCACCCATATGTTGTATAGACTAATTAGTCACCTATTAATCCACGTTATGTTAAACAAAAAATAAAATAAAAAAAAACACTTTGCTTGACTTTTACAGGCCGTTGTCCAGGCAATCGTGCGTTCAGTACCTGCCATTGTTTTCTGAAATGGGTAGATCAGTACCACACCAGACGCCGTTACTTCCAGGGACAATCCCTCGTAACCATTTCAGACTGGACAACCTGGGAGCCCATGCCAAGATCCACCCCATAGGTATTGGAACACAGGACCCCCGGGTCAGCCAGCCAGCCTGCTAGCCGCGGCGCTACCCCGACGTCCATGACTCATACTGAAATGCATGGTGCATGTCCTTTACAGGACGTGGTGATTAATCCCAGGATGATTTTCTAGGCAATTTTACCTTCAGTAAATAGCCTTTGGTTTCTGAACGAGAAGTCATCGAAGTCCCACCGATAGTTGTGTGACATGAACCTTCTTATCGCCGTCAGTGCAGAGACAGTCGTGTGACATGAACCTTCTTATCGCCGTCAGTGCAGAGACAGTTGAAGCGCAGGCGCGCTAAACCTATCGGCCACACTGACCTCTTTACTATTCCTGCTGCTACTCTTAAGTGTTATTCTTCTGCTAGTCATCCTCCTCATCTCCACCTCACCATTATTACAACCCAATTAAACCCTCGAATATTATTATTATTATTATTATTATTATTATTACTATTACTACCGTGTTCTCAAGTTCAGAACAAGGGAACACTAACACTACAGGGATCAACTACTCCACAATTTACATCCCTTCGTGTGGCAGCCACGTCAGACTCAGAAAGCACAAACACGACACTGAGCAAAAGTTAACAGTAGATGTCCGTTAAGTGAGATAATTCTGTTTCTGTACCAGTTAAACGTCCAGATTATCCAGTGGTAGTCAGTGGTAGACAGATCAGGGTGTCAGCTTTCCCGATGACAAGGGGGCCACGTGGACCCCTAATTATGTTGGCTAACTTAAACATTAGAGAATTTTTAAAAAAAATGTTTAACAATATTAATGATACTCGGCCTTTTGGCTAAGATCAAAGTGTTATCTTCACGGCCTCTTGACTCAGATCAAAGTGTAGATTTATCTGCACTTGATCTGGCCAGGGTGCCGAGACGGTCATCCAAACTGCAAACTCAAATCACCAAATCACTGACTACTAACACAGGCAGACGGGCCTTGGTGGACCACAATGGGCCGAAAGACACACACTGGGATTAACAGGTCTTTTAAAAGAAGTTTAAACATAAAATATTATTGACCTTTTAGTCCTGGCATTCAATTTAAAAAAAATAAATATTATTGACCTTTTAGTCCCAGCAATCAATATTTTATACCCTGTCCGGTACTGATGGTAAGCTCTGTACTAATGGCGACAAGGTAGAATAGTTTCACACGCCGATCAGTTGGACTAACATGATGACTTCACATTCAGAATGCACATCAGGATTGACAGTAGTCACTAAGTGTTACAGTTTATTTATACGCATAACTTGACTAAACAAAGTCTGGGTTGTCTATGTCTAATTTCTCTAATCAGTTTACGTTTTACATTTGTGTCTTGAAGGACTTTCTCATTCGTTTATGTTTGTTTGTTTGTTTGCTTTTTTCACCAATGGTATCATTTGAATTTCCCCTTGAAACCTCATTTTCATCGCCATTAGCTGATTCAGAATCTTCACATGCAGTGATCAAAACTCCGCCGCTGATAAAACACGGCAAGGGGTTTCTGATCGTCAGAAGTGTGTCCGCCTTCCCTGAATGTTTCTCGGGTTTCTATCG